>NW_019295045.1:758-20158 GCF_000500325.1 Leptinotarsa decemlineata
ACATTTAACTGTATTGAGCCAAAGTCATTTTTTGTGGAGGAACCAGACTTTTAATTGATTTTTCTGGGAGTGTTCTGAAAGATGGAATACATCACCTTTATACTGAATTCATGTGTCACGACCTCGTGTTTTTCTTCCCTTGGCCAAGTGTAACTCTCCGACACATTATTCTGATTTTAGGCCCATTAGTATCTTACCTTTCTTGTATAAAACGCTTGAACTGATTCTCAAAGATCTGATGATGGAATTTGTAAGTTTTTACAATATCATAACTACCGTTCAGTCTGGGTTTCGTTCCGCTCTCCTCTCCATACCTGATGACATTTTCAAAGCAACCGATAAAAATAATATTACATATTTAGTTTTATTGGAATTCAGTAAAGCTTTTGATACCTTAGACCGTTGTCTTTTATGCAAGGAACTAAATCACTTTGGTTTGCCACAGATCTTATCAATATCTTTCTGAAACACCGAACTTCACTTCATTTTCGGAAAACAACCTTCAAGCACAAAAACTCATAAATGAAGATCTCAATTCACTGTACATCTCATAGGCACATGATAATAATAATAAACAATACATTTATACATAAAAGGAAAAGGGTTAGCCAAAGGCTATCTTTCACCCCTTTTATATTGGCCACGCAACTTTCTGTATCGGTGTTATGAGAAGACAAATATAACTGTATATCATCTGCATATAAATGTACTTGACAATGTGATGAGAACGTGGGGTGATAAAAAATGAACACTGAAAACAACAAGGGTCCTAAAATACTTTCCTGCGGTACACCCGAGATTGTTTCTATTATGGATGAGTAATCATCCACTTTGATCCTCTGTGATCGCCCTATGAACTTGAGCTTGCTGATGATCAAATCGAAATTAACTAAATCGAAAGCTTTACTTTGATCAAGCTTCACTGAAATAACTTGGAATTGATTGAAAAAAATCATCATGTATGTTATTTGGACCCAAATCCAAAAGGAGATTGATTCTAACCTCATCAAGATCCACATAAATGATGTTTTGCCCTCCACATCTGAAAGTAAAAACTTAGAGTTTGTAGATTGACTCTGATTTGAGATTTTCTAAACATACCAGACGTCTTTGTGAATCATCTTATAACATTCTCAGACAAATTTCTCCCAATAGAGATATCCTTACTACACAACTGAAATTTAAGCTTTGCGAAACTTAATTTATTTTGAAATTGTTAGTAGCATGTGTGGCTCTTCTGCCACCCTCAAGGACTGATGGAGATCCTTCTCTCCACAGGCATGATGTTTAGGATTATCCATATAAAACAAATGGGTGACCTTGTGCCTCTGGTTTTCGGGGGTGCCACAGTTATCCCCTAGAGTATTATTATTATTATGTTTCAGCAGTACGAAACCTCAATAGTGGTCAGTCATATATATCGGCTGACGACCGAATAGTTAATGAAAAAAACATATACCAGTTTGTGTATCAAAGTTACGTCTTTGCAATAACTTTAAAATGAGTACAGTACGAAAAAACGTGTAGTATTGAAAGTAGAAAGGGTGAATTGGACACTTTATTGATGGTAAAATCGCAAGTGACGTAAATAATTTCAAATTACATTCCAATAATATTAATTGGGTGTAGGAGTTTGAGATAACCAATTCTTATCAATTTTACCAATCAATCAACCAACCAACCAACAAACATTCATTTTTATATATTAGACAAGTATAGCTGAGGCACCAGTCAATCTAATGATGACACTGATGCTCTTCAAATACGACTCAACTTCTGATGGATGCACCAAACTCTTACGAAGGTTTGAAATAGATGAACCCTTCAATCTAGCACACCACTATTATAATCTTATTGGAGCCTCTAGAGACACGCTACATTTTATTTTATGAAATAGAGGACATTGGCAGATGAAGATCTTCAGGTGGTGCTGCAGGTTTTTCCGGATTTTTCTGCAGCTGAAAAAGCAAATGCGTCCCTGGAATCAATGAGCGCCGGTGCCAATTGATTTTTGTTGTTGTTTCATAATTTCATAATTTGTATAACTGTCCTGATTGAGTTCAGGTCACCATATGAAGCATTCACCTTCATCTAAATCTTATTTTGATTTATATTTTTCGATGGATTCTTCTATACCCGGTAAAGAGGATGGATCATCCAATTATTCAACGCGATAGAAAATATCTCCTAACAGCAATCATTCTGAGAATATCAACAACCACCATATGAGAATGATCAACATAACTCAGGATGTTTGACAACTTTCAAAAGCATGTTCCGTGTTTCACAACGATTATTTTTATCCCACAATGAAAATTGACTAATGTGATGTTTATTTAAACAACAACTGAATAACATCACGTCGACTTGAAGATCGTAAATGATCAATGACAAATGGCATTCAGATATCTGTGAAAATTTTAATCAGCCCAATGTGTTTGGAAGGTCGATTCATATACGATATCGTATTCCGAATGGGTACTGGAAGTGAAAATGGTGAATTTTCACGAGATATATTATTAGAGGAAAACGCTTTTTGGCTTTCTACTGCTCCAGCATTAAACAAGAAATGTATACCACAGTTTCTGTTTATGAAATCAATAATCCGAAATTGAACCAAGTGCAGTTCAACTTTGATTTACTCCAAATTTGACAAGTTTCAGTTTCACTCAATCCACTAGTATTTCACCGTTTTCAAAACTGTTTTCCTAAGGACACCTTACTCCAAACATGTTGTACCTCAGGGTTAAATATTATTTGTCTTATATACTTCTTAACTCCATGAGGCGCTAAGATATTCAATCATCGACTGTTATGCTATCAATACTCATACCTAGTATTGGAAGAGGATCTGTTAGACTATGCTCTACAGCAAATCAGTCAAGGTTGACAGTTTTTTGCTTTTTTTGTTCAGAAGCTTAGGTGAGAGCTCAAGAGAAAAAATCCTTTCTATGGGTTGGAGAACCTGCAAATTTGTTGCCACATGTTGTGAATGCAGAGAAAGATACTTTGTGGATTTTGAATTGTTTGTATTTCTCCCTAGATGTTACCGGGTACCGAATTTCGTGCAAATTACTCATTTTTTGCAAGAGTTATTTTCAAAAAGCAAATGTCGCTGCACAGTGTTAGGAATCACACGTTAAAAGGTAAGACCTCGTTAATCCTTAGCTCGCACAAGTTTCGACTTCTGAGGGTTGTCGTTCATAGGGGTGCGACAGCTGGTTAACGGAAAAACAGATTTTAAACAGATTTTTAAACAGACAGTCACGCGTTGAGGATACCTTTCATGATAGATGCGTCTGGCCTCGCTTGGACATGGTACCAAAAATCACTTTATAAACTCCGAACTGTGAATTTGTCAATTAATAGTTAAAAATGTGACAGCGAACTTCTATTTTTATAAACAAACTTCCATAGCCTACTCGATTTGATTAACTTAATTTGCAAGCGGAGAGTGACAAGAATTATTGAAATCAAATTTGGCTATAAAGTAATTATGCATCGATATAGAAAATTGTAAATATTTCGAAAACGATCACCTCCAGCGTTGTTGAGAAAGTATACCTTTTTTACTTGGAAAAGGTGTGGAAATTAGGTTTTTTCATGAAAAGTACCAAAAGTTTACTGTTTGAAAAGTTGGGGCAATTTGAAATAAATAGATAGATAGATAGATATATATTTATTGGCTACGTTATATACATGAAATATTTGTAGCAAGTCAAATAGGAACATATTCACACTCGTGTTCTTGAAAAATCCATATAAATATACCCACACACACATATATATATATACACATATACATACACATATACACACATATATACATGTATATAGAAACATACACTGTCGTAAAACAACTAAAACTAATACTTAAAAAATATATGTCATTTCAAAAGTTCAGTAGTTGGCGTACTCATATATTCGTCAATCGAATAAAAACAGTTTTGTATTAATAAATTTTTTATTGACGCTTTAAAGTTTGCTGGTCCTAGTTTCTTGATTTCCGCTGGTAGTTTATTATATATATCCAAATCGAGCGAATTTTTTTTTATATTCCTAGTCTAAACCTCCTATTCAATAGAGAATCGCCATGCCTAGTGTTATAATTATGGTTTGAACTATTTGTGGAAAAAGTGTGGCAATTTTTATGGATCTCTAATAAACATTGAAATATAAATATAGAGGGAACTGTCATAATTCCTAATCTTATAAAATGAGATTTGCATGAATCTCTAGGAACCAATCCTACAATGATTCTGACCGCATGTTTCTGCATCACAAAAATCCTGGAAGTATGAATAGAGTTACCCCAAAGTAAAATTCCATAAGTCAGGTGGCTATGGACAAGAGAAAAGTAGGAAATCATGAGTATATCTGTACTGACAGATCTTTTCAGTCTTCTCATGAGAAAGAGTTGACAAGCCAGCTTCTTCGAAAGAATATCAATATGATGGGACCATTTAAGTGACTGGTCTAAAGTAATACCTAATAGCTTCACAGACTGATTACTGTTAGATGAAAAATTGGAAGAAAAAATCAATTTTTGTGTTTTTGATTGGTTTTGTGTCAGACCATTCGGTATTAACCATTCATCGATCTTTTCAATCAAGGTTTCATCCTTCTGTTTCAAATTGACAATATTCGAGTCCGAGAAATAAAATGTAGCATCATCTGCATATAAAAGCCCCTTCACAAACTTAAGGTGATCAAATATATCATTGATATAAATAATGAACAGAAGTGGTGACACTGGTGACAGCGTACGCAGCGCCCCCTAGATGTTACATAAAAATTAATACGAAATTATGATTTCCCACGTCAAAAAAACCCCGAGTACTGAATTTCGCGATGATAACTTAATTTTTGCAAGAGTTATTTTCAAAAAGCGAACCAAAAAATTTAATTTCAACACCCCGTATCTCCGAAACGAAGCATTTTCGGACATAAGTTCATATAGACTGTTTTTTTTTGAAATTGTCTCAGGAATACGTCACTTGAATATTTAAACATACTTATGTTACACCCTGTATATGTTATTGTGGATTATACAGTGGAGTTTCTTCCAGATGTTGGGATCAAAATGAAACAGAAAGTGAATATTTAGGGCACATTACACCATGGTATAAAACTCATCATCACATTTGGACGTGAATCACAAATACATATCTGTTCATCGAATTTCCAGATTGAAAATCAACTAGCAGGTTTCATCTCCAAATTCCTTTCCGGATACGAGACATAGCAAGAGAAAAGACAACAATTAGACCCATCCTCCACTGAAACACCACCCCCATATCACTCTCGCGAAAAGGGATAAGGAGTTGCCAAAATATCCGCAAGGAGCGCTGGGTGTGCGTCCCGGCAAACCCTGCTGCAGTATTCGTCCGGAATCCGAACACGATGCTTAGCGTCGCGACGCTTTTAGTCGGTCTTCCCATACCTGTAGTGACAGTGATGGACCATCAATTCACCTGTTATGCCTAGTGGTGTCAGTTACGAACTCCGTTTTTGATTTGTTTGATTCAGTTTCGAGAGTTTTCATTCAGATGATTCGCAGACACGCTTTTGAAAGATCGCAAAGTTACTAAGAGAAGAAGGTGAGTTTTTGAATGTTCTTCGCCTGTTACTCTCGGAGACCCGGATGAATTTGATAGAAGTTCTTTCGGGAAAACTAGCTCTGCGAGCTGGTTGAAGCTGAGGATGGTTTTCATTCTATATTTCCGATTAAATAGAACAATATTGGGTTCTTATCTGCAGCGGTTTCATCTGTGATTCCTCTGCAATATTCGGGCGATTATTGATATGAACTGAGAGCAGATGGAAAACAAATCAATGTCCAATGCATTTTCACTCTGTTTTCGGAATATAATGCAATTCTTTGAAAGAAAACGTAGGTATGGCACATGCGTAATTGAATGGAAAGTAGTTTACATCATTGAATTTATTGTTAAAATATTCCCCATTCAATGATTTTATCATTCTGAATTTTCTGGTTTTTTACCCTTGCAAGGATTGGAAGAATCCAACCTCATACCCAAGTCAATGAGAACATTCTCGGACAGTCAAGCGGCGTTGGTAGCTCTTGGCTTCTACCAAGCAACGTCTAAATTAGTAGCAATTTGCCAAAAAAGACTCTCCTAGATAGGAAGACCTAACAGATTGTCTCTGGTCTAGATTCCTGGCCATACTGGCCTGGAAGTCAACGAAGCTACTGACTTTCTTGCAAAGGAAGGTGCTGCAAGCAGCTTCATCAGGCCAGAACCTGTCAACGGTATCGCTTTAGGCTTTGCCAAACAAGCTTTGAACACCTGGATGGCAAGATTTATGGGCCTCTGGCAGAATTTCCCAGGATTAGCTCGGTCCAAGGCGTTTTTACACACCCTTCAAAGCTTGATAGCAAACAGTTGTTGGACCACAGTAGGGATGAACTACGATGTCTAACAGGCCTTCTTACAGGTCACTGTCATTTTTATCATCATATGCAGAGACTCGGTCTTCGGAAGACAGTGTGTGTCGCCTCTGTTTGGAAAATGATGAAACAGCAGAGCACATACTTTGTGTCTGCCCCGCTGGGGTCAGAATCAGGTTTTTAGAGTTCGGCAGAGCCGTATTCTCACCATCTGACATGAAAGACCACTCACCATACAAACTAATCGGCTTCATTAGGAGCTGGGTTCATTTGGTAGAGTTGTAGTTTTTAAACTACTTTTAAAAAACGTTTTTGATTGAAGTTTTTATTAATTCCTTATTATATTTTCTGAACAAAATCATCAAAACAAACGCATCTCCTAGCAACACCTAGCATACTCCATTTGAAGGAAATTGTAGGGCACTACATTACACCCCCCTAAAAAAAATATTAAACGCGAAAATGAACTCTTTTTCCAAAGCGGGTTACATAATTTGATTTTTCTGGATTTTCATTTTGATTTTCTGATTTCTTCTTGAGAATTCCATTTGGTATATTTGGAAATTTTGCATTATTAGGTGAATTTTCATTTGGAGGATAAAAAGATATTTTCAAAAATTGACTTAGTCAAGGTCTTTCACCAAATTCCGATGGCTCCAGAGGATATCGAGAAAACTGCCATAATTAACCACAGTTCGGGATCAGTCTTCCAGAAGGATGGTAAAGTGACAGATTTTGCACGATTGAATTCAGTTTCTGGCTCCATGCTGTAGTCTGGACTAGTTTGATAGTTTTATAGAACAACGATCTTCTTCTATGGAAGTTGAAGACGTAGTAACTACTGGATTAAGTATAGGTATAGATTCTTTACTCATTCGTTGAATAAGTTTTTCTATGCCTTCCATTCTCCTATTATTATTTTCGAGATTTTCAATCAGCTTATTACAAAGAATCTCTAGCTTGTTCCCATTTTCAATAACACCACCTTCTGCTTGAGGTTCCTTAGATTTTTCCCGATTACTGATTTTGCAAAGAAGTTTTGTGAAATCAAAGTCTTGGGAATTTATCATTCCAGGATACTCCTTAAGAATTTCAAGCCTTCAGCATTATTTTCATGTCAGGAACAGTTCCACCAGGATTGACATTGAAATATTGAAGTAGGTTAACTATCTGCCCTCACGAAAGGTTTTGAAATAACTTGACCATGGTTTTATCAAATGCGTGAGAACTATTCACTTCTTTGGGTCATCAATTGTAGTTTTTAAACTACTTTTAAAAAACGTTTTTGGTTGAAGTTTTTATTAATTCTTCATCATATTTCCTAAACAAAATCATCTAAACAAACACATCTCCTAGCAACACCTAGCATACTCCATTTGAAGGAAATTGTAGGGCACTACAGAGTGTAAATAGGTGAGAACCACAATAAACCCTTGCGGGTTGCAGTGTATGGTCGAATAGATCTACTCACTTTGGACCTAACCTAACCTTGCACAAAAGTTAGAATGCTTCCCTTGAAAAAAAATGCACATGAAATGATTAGGTTTTTTTAGGAGGATCATTCCATCACGTACTCCACTCTATTTCTTCATAGGTTCCTGGGTCTACTCACCTTATTGAGAAGTGAAACTTCAACTATTCACAAAAGTTATAGTATTACACACACATTTTGCCATGTTTTTTTTGTCTTCCAGTTTTGGGACCTGATCCCATGAAATATTTCTCAAACAGCAGCAGTGCCATTTTTCTTCAAGTTTTCTTAGGTCTAGTTATTTAGTTCATTCTTATTGGTTTTGCTACGAAAGATATTCTTGTTGTTTTTCTCTTGGCATTCTATAAATGTGTTCCAAAAACAACATTTCTCAAGCAGACTACTATTATAATATTCATGCAGTCATTGTTCACTGTGGTTCTGGCGTTGAATTTGGTCATTATTACGCCTTGGTCAAACGGACTGGTTTAAGTTTGACGATAGTCGTATCACGAAGTGTTGTAGCGATGCATTGAATCTATTGGAGCCTCTGAAGACACATTACATTTTGTTTTATAAGAGAGAGGACATTGGTAGATCAAGATCTTCAGATGATGTGGTGCTGCAGGTTTTTCCGGGTTTTCCTGCGCCACTGGAGTCAATGAAGTCTACCCGGAGCGCCCAATAATTTTTATTGTTGTTTCTATTTTTATCGTTGTTTCAATACGGAAATGTTTCCTACTTCTTCATCAAACTCAAACACCTGTTCATGGAGCTGCAGTTTCGTAAGAAGGTATCATCTTTCCCTTCAACCGATTTCCTGGAGTCTTTGAAGTCCACTAGATACTCGTTAGGACAACAAGAGGATTGTTCCGAATTCTTGGGGTTCTTGTTGAATACTCTTCGTGAGCAAAACAATAGCAAAATCAATACTCCTGACCGCTCTGGACTGAATGATTCCGTACAGCCCATCTCGTCTTGTGTTTGTAAATCTTTTGCTGGAAAATCCTCACTTGTTTACATTGTGGTAAATGTTCAAGAAGTACCGAAAACTTACGTGAATTTCTGGAACTTCATGTAGCTTTTCCTAATATGACTAATAACCAGTCCGAGCAAAGCTTATTGTCAAATCATCTGAAAATGGAATTTTCAACAGATGATCCACTGTATTGTCAAACATGCGCCAAACTAACTGACTGTCATAAGGAAACAAGTATAGCTGAGGAACTAGTCAATCAAATAATAACACTGATGATTTTCAAACAATACTCAACCTCTAACGGAAGCAAGAAACTCTTTGGAAGGTTCGAAATAGATGAACATTTCAACCTAGCAGACCACTGTTATAATATTCATGCAGTCATTGTTCACTGTGGTTCTGGCGTTGAATGTGGTCATTATTACGCCTTGGTCAAAGAAGAAACGGACTGGTTTAAGTTTGACGATAGTCGTGTCACGAAGTGTTCTGGCGATGCATTGAATTTATTGGAGCCTCTGGAGACACCCTACATTTTGTTTTATGAGAGAGAGGACATTGTTAGATCAAGATCTTCAGATGATGTGGTGCTGCAGGTTTTTCCGGGTTTTCCTGCAGCTGAAAAAGCAAATGCGCCACTGGAATCAATGAAGTCTCCCCGTAGCGCCCAATAATTTTTATTATTGTTTTTATTTTTATTGTTGATTTAATACATTTTTTTTCTTTGCATTTTCAAGTTTTCTCTGAACATTTTAGTTTCTCCATGAATATTTTTCTTCAATGTATATAAACGATGGAAAATTCAGAAGCAAGGTTAGGTTAGATTAGGTCCGAAGTGGGTGGGTCTATTTCAACCTCCACCGCAACCCACAAGGGTTTATTGTGGCTCACACTTATTCACACTCGATCACATGAACTCAGCTTGTTAACAAGCCGATTAGTTTGTATGGTGAGTGGTCTTTCAGGTCAGATTTTAAGAGAATCCTGGAAGATTCTGCCAGAAGTCCATGAATCTTCTTGCTATCCAGGTGTTCAATCTTTGTTTGGCAAAGGTCAAAGCGATGCCAATGACAAGTTCTGGTCCGATCAAGCTGCTTGCAACACCCTCCTTCGCAATGGAGTCAGCAGCTTCATTTTCTTCCAGGTCAGTATGGCCAGGAATCCACACCAGAGACAATCTGTTGAGTCTTCCTATCGAGGAGAGTCGTTTCAGGCAATTTACTAACAATTTAGACGTTGCTCGGTAGGAGCCAAGAGCTTTCAACGCCGCTTGACTGTCCGAGAATATTTGTATTGACTTGTGTATCTCTCCGGGCACGTTGATATCTCTGTCCTGGGCCTGCGACCCAGGAACCGGAAGGTATTTTTGATCCATCTGTGGACCAACAGCTATCTGCTGTAGGCTAGGTGGTTCTAGCTGGAAAATTGGCCACACCACTAGGCTACATTCCACTGTGTGTGGAACTTCACGTATTTGGCACTGTGGTTCTTCTCCACCAGGTATCAGGTATTCATGAGTAAGCCTGGTGTGTTCTGTTCTGAGCCCAGTTAGTATCACTTGTTTTCTCCTGTTCAGAGTTGCGAACCACCATGGTCCTACCGTTGGTTTGATTCCATTGAGTTTGTGAGGCCTTCTAGTTCGTGTCCATAATCGCCTTTCGTGCGCTTTGATAACTGATTTGTTACCTGGTATACTCATACGTGAGGGAATTCAGAGTGATACTGTGTGCTTATTTAGCATCTGCAGCTCATATAGTCCCTTATGTACTATTTGGAACATTTTTTGAAAACTATCGTGGGAATACTTCCAAGTTTTCCATTATCCTATCGATTACAGTTGATGTTTTGAGACAACTGCGAAACACAAGAAACATGTACAAGATAACCATAAAGAAATCTTTTATATTTTTTAAATTTCAGATGTCCTAGTCGAGTGATTTCTCTGTCCCACCTTGGAAATGATACTGAAGTCTTCTATTTTGTTTGATAAAATTTCATTTGTTAGCAAATAAAAATAACTACATTTGTAACATATCCTAATCGCAGTTCCTTCTCAGAAAAAGATTATTTTTGTTTCAATGTATAAAATAATATATATTCTGTTGAGCTACATCACACTATTAGGTGCTGAAAATGAGAGATGAATGACTCACGTTTATTGTACTTCCCTTCACAGCAATAGATAAATGATTGAAATCATGAACAAAGTGTTTTTGGAGGCGTAGAACATACAGGGTCTTCCAACAGGAACTTCCGAACATCGACATTTGATAACGGCCATCAAATTAGTTGCCAGTCATTTGGTTTGTTATGCCAAATCACCATGGATGGATATATCATCCAAAAACACGTGCAGATAATGAAACTGATTTCGCGTCGCGTCGCTCGCCAGAACTCGGCCTTTCGCAGACCACATCTTGGCGAATTTCGCGTCGTAACTTGGGCCTGCACCCTTCAAAATTCAACTGATCCAGGAACTGTTATTTCCTTCAATTTCTCTATAAATCAATGGTCTGAAACACATCCACATAGTTCTCAGCAGATCCGAATAGAGTGAGTTGAAGTTGGCTCTTGGAGGTATTAAACCGAAAGCAATTTTCCAGATAGCTGTGACTTTCAATGTCAACCTTTAGTCTGTCACACTTCGCATAAACAATATTTGTGCGATTAGCAATATGCACTATTCTCATGCTGTCCATCTAGCTTTTTCTGTGAGGAAAACGTGGAGGACGAAGGTCTAGACGACCTATATACATCACAGCTAGTTGAGCTAGCTGAATATGAAAAGAGATTCGATTTTAATCAATCAAATATCCCCCACCTTTTGATAATAGGTACTACGATGGTTACCGAAACATTCTAAGCATCGAAAATGAAACAAAGTATTACAAATAATAAAAAACTGTTACACATTGAATGTAACTGACATATCTGAATCATTTTCCAACCTCTGTTTGAGGAGGAGATTTACCATAGAGTTTACGTGTCCATCTCGTGAACTTATTTGAATTTCGCCGAAATGTCTACACAACCTCGATGCACATTCATTCAGAGTGAGCCTCATTTGAATATCCTCAATGAATAATTCATATATGCTGAGCTGAACTGGCTGATGTTTTTATTACGTCGACTTGATTTAAATATGGGATTTCCATCAAAAAAAGATAAAAATATTGTGATTGTGGATTGATTGTAAATTGATACTTTCTTTCTTGAATCTGAAAGGGATATAGAGTTCACGATACTCACAGCTCCATGTAGCAAGTGGAGTGTACTACAATTTCTCCAAGTAAAATTGAGTATTTTCCTCATGAATTCTATTTTTGTGTCAAAGATATTTTTAGGTTTTTTGGCTGTGGTCTCAGGATTTCCTGCCTGACATTTCGTCTACTACTACAGTAGACATCATCAAAGTCGATGATGAAACAGAAACTGAAATGTTAGGATTTGTTTCTGCTTTTATATCCTCATTTATGGGTGTGGCTTCGTTTCTCTTAATTAGATTGGATGACTATTTTTGTACACTTGAGGATAGAAAGCCTCTCCCTATCTTTCGAAATAATCCCTGTTTTTCTCAATTGTATCGAGTATTTGTGTATCTTCTAAAACCTTTTTGGTGAATATTATCGGCTAGAGTTGATTTGTTGGTTTGGCCAAGGCGACAATTTTTCCTGTGTTCAGAAAGACGAGTAACTATACTACATATACTTTCTTTTTGTGGTTCCAATGTAGACCGACCAGCAGCTATTCAGGTGTCGCTAAACGCTCTTTGGGGACCTTAGCTGACCTCAGACTCTCTCTAATGGTTTCTGTTGACCCAAATATTGGTTTCAGGTCGTGATTGTTTGAAATTCTTCCAATCCGGTCTGTAAACATGATGAAGGGAAGATTTTTCCTCAACGGAACTAGCTGGGGTGACTTTGCCGTTCTCTCTCCTGGGTCGTCTGGCCTCCTTAAAATCAACTTCGCTGTACCCATTCCCCTTGGAGGCAGTTTTTAGGTTATTTATTTCCTCAGAAAGACCATCAGGTTCACAGATGCGTTCTGCCCTCTCAACCAAATTCAAATATCTCTCTCTTTTGCTGTGGCTGGTGGTTGGAGTTTTCATTTAGGTAACTATACAGGGTGTAACTGAGTGAGTGTAAAACATTCGAAAAAGTGATTCTTCATCGAAAAAAATATAGGATCTTTCATAAAAAGAAACTTTATTGGAGCATCCCTTGTTGAGATACAGCCCCTTAAAGGGGGTACATGAAATTTGTATAACAATTTTTTTCACAAGCACTGAAAAAGCTACAATATTGAAATTAACCTGACGTTTTGTACTACCAAAAAGACACTTAGCCAGTAATTTATTTGGTTTACGTCATGGTTGTAAGGGGTGGAAAACGCAACCCCTAAAATTTATTTCCAATGTAACTATTTGTCTTATCATTTGTTTACCATTTGAAAAATTATTTCCGATAGCCTGTTCCTTTCTAAACAAAAAATGTCTCTTGGGTTTTTTGCCCAAAATAAACCAGCTCGCAGCAAAAAATAATTTTACGAACAACTACAGAGATACATCGTCATAAATGCGAACTGGATTTATTGTTATTTTGTAGTTGATACCTGCATTAAACGAATATGTTAATATAATCTCAGATCGTCTGTTGAAAAAATTCACCACCTGAAGCATGATTCGTCTACAGTTTTCATAAATGCCCAATTTCGATTTCACGTTATTTCCACCACTATCAAACTATAAACCGCATAAACCACATGGGAATAATCCAGCGAATGATTTGGATGTCGTTAAGTCACAATATAAAGTTTTTATGATTCATAATTGCTTCCAGAGATTCACATTACTCTGGTGCAGGAAACTTATTCTCGTTCTTCTCGTATTCGGTTTATGATTCAATAGTAATAAATGCATTGGATGGTTGAGAGGTCTAATTAACTGTCTGCATTTACAAGTATCATTAACCCGTCTGTTCGGGTTGAAATTATGAATACACTGACTCATTATCAATTATCAGATTATTATAGATAGTGTTATTATTTCCATTGAGTATGTTGAAAATCAACATGTTCATGAATTATCTGTTTTCTTAGAAATAATATTGTATTTTGATTAGTTTCTCTAAATTTACTCGTACTACCAGAATTACTCATTTATCTCATCAAGTTTCGTACCTACCTATCATCATGGAGGATCTTCCAACAGGGATTTTCTGTCAAATAAGTTGTCATTTATCCAGTCTGATAAGTTTATACTCCTAGTTATCCTTCCTCCTGTGAAGAAATTTGGAAAAAGACAAAGTAAAAATATGTTCAAAAATTATATATATCAATTACCAAAATAGAAAATTCCTTAAATATAAGAATGTCCTAAATCAACAACGAACTATTCAGTGAATACCCGAACATAATTGGCAAATGTCAGTTTATTATTGCAGGTCACTGTAATTCTGCAGACTCAAGTTTTTGGTTCAGACTTCAATTTCGAATTGTCTTATTCAGTTCTTGAATAATTTCATTCATATATCCATATATTATTGAGAAATGGTATAGGTAATTACCTTACTTTCCTCCAACGCTGGTGTGTGTGTGGTGTGATTTTTCTACGAAGCTGGAACTCATGGATATCTCACTAGAATTGGAAATGGATGGGTTTATATTCATGGTTGAACTCATGTCCCTCTGAGAGTAAATGACTGGCATATGTGAAATTTATTTTTCCATTCTGAAAACTATATTTGTGTTCCTTTATGCGGGTTTTGAACGTTCTTCCAGTTTGACCTATATAAAACATCGGACATGACCCACACGATAATTTATACGCTCCTGATTTTTCTGAAACTGAACTTTTATCTTTGTTATTTTTATTGTGCATGTCCAAGTTGTTGTTGCCAACCATTGTATTAATTATTTTTTTTATATTTTCGCAATTGTGTCAGTATGTTTATTATTTATGAGTTTTATTGCATTATATTTTTTCGAAACAAGTGTAAAAAACACTTAACGAGTACTCATTTATCCACCTTCATCTTCTTACTACATTGTTCTGTATTCTTCTTTCCTACATGAATAAATATTACTATTATATCATTAAGAAGTTAACCCCAAGACAAGACTTGAGAAAATAGTGTATCCCGCAACAGCTCAAACGAGATCGTCAACTCGTATAGCAAACTACGCTTGAGGTAATGAACTAATATGGCATTACAAGTGTAATAACTCCAGTAATGAAACCCCTATTTCACAGCGGGAGCTAGCAACAGCCCGGTTATTCAACGCCAAAGAGCACGAACAATACCTAATGATGGAGTATTTAATTTGTCCAGTGATTGCATTGTTCAACGGAATCGAGGACGTAATGACGGATTTGAGCGCTTACGTTAACCTGCGAGTTCTCAAGAGCAGGATAAATTCCTGAATTCATTGTCTCTGAAGATATTTTCCAGCTTCCCGTCTTCCATACTTTCGAACTTGATTAGGGATTATGTAAGGTGAATCTAGGTTGGTTTTCGAAGGATTTAGGTTCTGATTTTGTTTTGTTTCATCAATATGCGGCAGTGGCTATCGCTACGAAGTCACAAGATTGAATGCTGAACTAAATATATTGTACGAGGTCAGTTCAAGAAATAAGGTGAATCAAAAACATTTAGTCATCAATCAATTTCTATTTTGTCTCCTTCAAGGTAGCCCTCCTCTATAAAATACACTTGAGTCAGCGTTTTTTCCAATCCTCGAAGGAGTTTTTGAAATTTCCTTGAGCTTTTTCAGCGATTCAGTTTTTATCTCCTCAACCGTCTCAAAACGTAACCAGATGTCTGGAAAAATGTGCTATGTCGCAAAAAAACGAAATGTCATTTTGTCTTTATAGCGTTGATTATTAGTCACTCCTTCAGCTTTGTCTGTCTCAACATTGTCTTCCTTCAATTCTATTTTAACTTCATAAAACTCATCAATCCACTTATTGAATCTTCTTATTAAGGTATTTAGGTCATTCTTTCTCTCCTTTAAGGCAATTTTGATTCTTTGTTCTAGATTCTTTCCATTTATGATCTTCATTTTGATATTCTCTGGCTGTAATTAATTTATAGATAGGTCTTTGAGTTTTTGGATAATTTTTCAACTCTTCTTCTTAAGTGGTGATTGACTATTGCTTAGTAGCCTGAGCTGACTTTCTTTTAATGTTTTCTTCATTTTCTTCAGTCGACAAATGACGGATATTTCGACATAAAAAATAGTTAGAAATTTCATTCTCTATGACAATCTTCAACAGCTTCTGTGGAAAGCTTGTACCACTTGTAGCAAATTTTATGATCCATGATACAATCACGGTATGCCACTGTAAACATTTCACGTGTTTTTTAGCACCCAATTCCATTTTCACACAACTTTTTATTCAATTTTTTTTCGATAACAGAAAATCGCTGAATACACAAAACACTTGTAACTTTTATGCCTCTCACCAACAAACTGAACATGCTAAACTTCTGGAACTGTGACCATATGTTCCAGATGGGTATACCAACATAAAAAACATAGCCCGCCAAATTTGAACACTGACCTAATTTTTTGAAAATACATCATAGAAGGCTCTCTCTGTATTTAACGTACTGTGTAGCATTTCAAATTGTTTCTGAGATGATCTAACCAAGGAAAAATATCCCAATTTTCATCAAGTATTAGTTTTAACAATTCGATTTCTTGACAGTTGTGGTTAATTCCACGTGATGCGTATTTGTTGCCGTCCTATCAATCATAATAGTGATTTTTTCGCTGTTATCTTTTTGGCAACACTGTTTTTGACAGATCACGCGTGAATCGGGTCTTGTGTCATTGTCAAACTTGTTCAGTTTGGTCTATAATTTAACTATAAATCGACTTACGAATGAATTACGCTTGCAAATTATTGAATTTTATTATCAAAATTCATCGTGCATCGTGCACTCCTTCCAATTCATGGGAAGTTTCGTCGGCCTACTGAGGGAGCTATTCGGGGAGCTTGTGACTGAATTTCGAACCCAGTTTACATTATTGGACATTAAACCACCAACACGCATACGTAGAGTGAGGTCCGAAGAAAATATTGCGGCTGTATCCGCCAGTGTTCGTGATGACCGTGAAATGTCGATTCGCCGCCGTTCGCAGCAATTAGGCCCCTGTTACTCCACTACGTGGAAAATTTTGAGAAAGGATTTGGGTATGAAATCTTATAAGATACAGCTGGTGCAAGAATTGAAGCCACACGGCCTCCCACAACGTCTAACATTTGGTGAATGGGCGCTGGCAGAGTTGGAGAAAGATTAACATTTTTATCTAAAAATATAATAGTCGTTTGGCGAGAGGTCTGGAAAGTATGGTTAGTGAAGCACAACTTCAACACACAATTCGTTTAGTTTTCGGTTGTCATGAAGCACCGTTTGTAATGAGTCAGTTTCAAGCAGACCTCGAATCCTCGTCTTGGATTACTGTAGGTCGACCACTTCGAGGCTAAAATCTCCGGAACGAAATTTCGCGAAGGGATGTCAAACAGTACGTTTATCAACACTATCTTTGCCAATATTCATTGAGATATGCATCCACAAAAACACATAACATTCAAGCGGATAAAACTAATAAAACATTGACTCAAAGAGAACATACCGTCTATTTTCAACACCAATTTGACTGGAAATTCAGGTGAAAGCACGTCGTTTCCACTATTATATCGCCTCTTCCGCATCTCACGGCAATTCCTTGATGCATTTCTCCAATAAACTGTCAGCAGAGAAATTGATATAATAGCTGGTGATTCTATAACGAAAATTGGTGACGAGGTAACGTTTCAATCGGGAAATATTTTGAATAGACAGCTTTGAGGCGATAAATTCATTCACTTCGTGACGTGAATATTTTAATTGGTTCAACCGAATGAAATCCTGGTAATCAGTGATTCACATTGTGATTTGCTGACTGGTTTGGTCAAAGAAATAGATGATGCTTCGGTCTGAAGTCTTCAATACGAACATAAACGCATGTCCAATATTTCATCTTCTCCACACACATATGTATAAATTTCCGTTGAAATAATTTTGTCATGACCTTATCCTGAACATATAACGTTTTGGGGAAAAAACAAGGGTGCTTTAAACCACACGACTCAAGTAAAGATGTCAGTTGATTGGTCAAGCTACCAACGCCGATATGAAACTTGACGAGCTGACTTGGTTGTCAAACCAATAGGTGGTTTCACTTATGTCTCGCTTGTTTTTACGCAGTTATTTGTGTCAAATACTCTTTTTGGTTGTTTACATCTCTCTCCCACGCTGTACTCTCTTTACACCAGTGACCTCCCGAGGTCCGAGCGTGTGTAAATATCTCTCTACGCCAATGATATGGCTCTCCTCTCATCTTCCGTGGGTTGTGAGTTAGAGGGTCGCTTATATGCAACGTGCATTGGACGACCTCTAGCGCTGGTACCTCGAATGAAAGATCCGATTGAACCCGGACAAGACTTAGGCGATAACCATGGGAACAACGGTATCTTCTCCGGCTAGAAAAGTGAGTATCTCTGGAAGGGAGATTGACTGGCAAGCTCGGGTTGAATACTCCGGTCTTCTAATAGACCCGTGAAGGCAAAGATTGAGGGTAGGTGCAAAAGTCTGTACCCTCTGATCAACAGACGATCCAACTAGAGTCTAAGGAGCAAAAATACCATCTACAACACGCTGTTCAAGCCTGTTATCATGTATGCCTCAGGCGTCTGGGGAGAAAAGGCTCTGTCTGAAATCTCCATTCTGGTGAAACTCCATAATAATTCAATACGGATGATCGTGAATGCTCCGTGTTTCATGCGGAATGAAGCCATCCGCAGAGGTTTGCAGCTGCCTTCCATTCAGCAGTCCGTCCCCCGTTGACAGATGAACAATTTTACAACCATCTCACCCTAGCTAGGTAGGGTAGCCAACCTAGACAGGTTGTCTACCTTACCTAGCTACCGGTGTTTTGAATTTATTATGGGTTTTCATTAATTAATCAACATGGTTGGATAGATTTTTTTATTTTTATACATCATTTTCATTATCGGATACATAGGTAATTACTACATTACTACAAATCCTACATAACGGGACGAACTATGTACGTCTCTTGTAATGTTCATTCTACTTCTCATGCCGTAAAACTGGGTGTCCCCCAAGAACCTGTTATCGCACCACTACTCTTTCTCCTATATGCTAACGACATGCCTCAACATGTAACAACGGGTTATGTTACAATGTTTGCCGATGATACTACCATTACCATATCAGGTTCAACTGTTGAACAACTTACTTCCAACATGAAGACCGTTATCGCTGATTTTAGCTCCTGGTGTCAGAGAAATGAACTAATCCTCAACACCTCGAAGTCAGTGGCCATGAAATTTCACAGGAAATGGCGACCCCACAACGCTATCGAAATTGAAGACTTGCAAACGTCCACAGAAGTAAAATTCCTGGGTATTCATCTTGACGCCAACCTAAATTGGGAAAAACAAATTAATCATGTATGTGCAAATCTAAACA
>NW_019295046.1:0-20226 GCF_000500325.1 Leptinotarsa decemlineata
GTAGTGAGAGTTTGTGACGTAGATAAAAATGGATGAACAGCTGGTAAATCCACCTTGGCTAGCGAGAGCCCTAGAGGCATCATGGGTCTATAACCCATATAACCTGGTATCGTTTTATCGTGAGGCAATCTTAGACGATCTTCTTGAATTAAGGATGAAATTGTATCCTTAGTTTTTTCTTCTACAATATTTCTCAAGGGATCTACACACGCTCCACATATTACAGGGGGGTCTTTGTGGATCCAGAATTCTCTGGTCGGGTCAGAAAATCCTCTTCGCTGGGTATCATCCCATGTTCTACCTAGAAAGTAGAAAAATATATTTATATTTCATGTGTTATCGAAAACTTAAGTCCTCATTTCTTGATTTTTTTTTAAATTTTTAACTTCACACAAAAATAGAAATGAATGAATGTAGACTAACGAGTCATTCTAATTTCATCCAGGTTTGGAGACCAGCTCCCCTACCCTTTTGGCTGATTGTTGGCCTTGAGAGGGGCCAATGGGTACACAACTGATAGATGACGGCATGAAGTCCTTAGACATCAGTGTCGCCCTTCACGGGATACCCCTACCTGGCTGGGGTGGGATGGATGAAAAAGTTATNAACTTGAAAATTATTTCTGACGCTGGGTCTACAGAGGAGATAGATGTCGAGCTCACGACTCCAACTGACCTCCTTGTAAATTTAGATCAGGAGCGAGTCGACAGAGGAGATGGATGTCGAGCTTACGACTCCAACTGACCTGCTTGTAAATATAGATCAGGAGCGAGAGCTTCTCAACTCTCCAACTGCAACTCAACTCCAACTCCAACTCAACGCTACTCAACTCGATCAAAAAATTCATTGGTAACTGCAGCACATCGAACCGCACTTTTTCACAGTCATCTATACCTTTGCCCAAAATGTTTCAATACAAGACTCGCCTAATATATCGATTTTTAAAGCACGATTGAAAGCCTATCTCATCAAAAAAAACTGTTATAGCATCAATGATTTTTTTTCAAATGAATGATAAATACAATACAGGATACAATGCCCATTCATACGTTTCTCAGGTGGTAAATGGTGAAGTAGTTACGGGGACCATTTCCTGCCACGATACATAACCGTAGATTACATTTCTGACAAAAAACTGTTATTTGGCTATTTGTGCAAAGTTTGCACCTCCCCTTCTCCACGAAAATCGGTAAATGTCCTACTTGGTCATATCTTATGTCATCTATGGGTCTGGAACTCATAGGAACTCTAACTTTCTTGAATGATTGCTCATTTTCAAGATCGGATTTTCGCGAAATTTTCTGATTTCAGTAGTGCTAGAGCCTATATAAAGTCGAAATGTTTTCAAATTGTCATGCTTTGTGTTCCCGAAAGCTTCCATGTATCTTCTGTGTAAATCAGTCATTCATTATTTTACACCAATCTCTATGAATTGACTGAATATCCCCAAATACCATCTCCTTAATTTATAAGGCGTTTTATATAGGGCAATTAGCATATCAGCCAAATCAACTCTAACTTTTTTCTTTTCCTCCTTACTATATCTTTCTACTTGAACCACTGGGCTATGAGATACACAAGAGCTGACAAGCGTAACACATTTGGTGTCTGCCCATTTTACTACTGCAATACAAAGAAATTTTTCCGGCCTTTCAGGAGAGATTTGTCAGCCTCCAAATTACACCTAAACTATTCATTTTATATTCCTCCTTCAGTAAACTAATAAGTTCAATTGATGTGAACCAATTACCAAAATATACTGTACTCTTGAGGTTCTGGTATCGTTCTACAAAGTCGAATTACAACTTTAGCACCTAAAACCCAAATCGGATTCTTGTTCAGAAAAAATAATTTTGTGAAAAGTCGTAGATCCCTTATAAATGAAAAAATCATATACAATGCCAGACACCCCTGCTCTCACAAACATTTTGAAACCCCACTTCTTAGGATTTTTTGGCATGTATTGCCTGAAATTCCCTTCTTTGGTTCTCTTATAAAGAATCATCATTTCGTCTATGGAGTAAAGTAATTCACCTTCAATCTGAGTACAATGCATTCGGACTTTCTCAAGCAGAAGCTTTATTTTGGACAAGCGATCTCCATTGGCTTCCGCGTTGTTATCCTGTAAATGTACCAATCTTCGTAATTTTTTGAATCTTTTCACTGGCATCACATCAGCTAAGAAGCTATATCCTGTATTCACTGCCCAATAATCTTCAAATGATGGCATTCTTATAATTCCTATTAGAAGCTCCATTCCAATGAAAGACTTCATTTCAGAAGATGTATTGATTGAAGATCCAGTTGCTAAAATGGAATAAACATTAGTTTGCTCCGCTATATATTGGAAAATTGGATCATCCCAACATTTTTGAAAATATTGAAGACATGTCAATATTACAGGCGGGGCTTCAAATTCGTTATCAATTGGAATTTGACTATGCTGGAAATCTTCCTTTTTCTATTTGTAGTTGGCTCCTTTACATTTACTTTTTTGGTTTCGTTTTGTATTGTTCATTTTTGAAGTTGAGGCAAAATTGGATAAGAGCACATCATCAGTACTCCAAGCATCATCATCATAATTATTCTGACCGGATATTTCTATGGGTGAATGGGGAAGGAAAACCACAGATTCTTTATTATGATCTGTTTGAATATAGTCCACATCTTCTTCACTAGATGATGACTCAACATCAGAAACATTGGGGTTTTCAGGCGGTAGAACTGCTATGTAGTCTTGTTTCCTATTTCTGCGACCGTACAAAGTAATAGGGCTAATTTCTGGAATACGAAATAAATACAAACTCACATTAGTTCCACGGGTATATCTATGAATCTATTTCTTGAAGTGTTATTACCAAAGTAGGCAATGTGTACTAGAGGATACAAACAATTCAAATCAACTTCTAGTGGGGTTAGTAAGTTCATATATGAAAACTGAGTACTGTACGAACAATTTGAGTACAAAATACAAAATAAAAGTTAAACCTGATAATTACACTATTAAGCCAATATTGGACTAACCTCGTTGACGTTTGTTGACGACGCCATCGCTACTGGATAATAAATGTGGTTTCTAAACTTCACCGCAGCGGCTCAGTCTTCCCCACCACGCCAACACGATTTGATGCTTATGTACCTACCAGTATACATTGCCGGTTTCTCCATAACTGGCACACTATTTGGATTGAAAATTTCCAATACAAATGTATCCCATGAGATACGTTAGCCGATTAAGGGTTAAGAGCCAAAAAAAGTGTTATTTCTTTATGCTATAGATTTACAAACAGATGATTAGACGAAGCGTTGCATTATAGGGTTTTTTATAAAATACAACTCATTCTGAAGAAATTGGTATATTCCAAAGCTAAACAACTTGTTAATGAATCCATCAACAGAAGTCTCACAAATGTTGACTGTGTCACCTCTGACAATACTCGCGTGCGATGAGCATATTAAAAAACATTCGAGGACAAAATTGATGTGATTGTGTGCTGCTAAACACTTTTGTATAGTCCACCGGTTTTTGCAACAATTACTTTTTAAAAGTTCTTCTGCGTGAAGGAATTGCGTAACTGATTACCGTCTTTAATCGTCTATTGATGAGTATTCAGCTCGAGAAAACAATCGAAGGTTGTACAATTGGTTCTCTTGAATGTCAATCAACTGAAAAATATACACAATAATCTTATTTTCGTCCTATGACTAGGACTTTCGATATCTGAATGTTTTTCCGCATGCGGCCAACTCTGATGTATTTATCTTATTGGAAACGAGCCAAGGATTTTTGTCCTGTGACGATGGGTTTATTTGGGAATAGTACGATGACTTTGGGTTTTGGCGAGTTTATTTGCATTTCAGTAGATTTCTTTGATGGTGCGATGATAGTTTTCCTCGAGAGTGCTTTTTATTAAAGTTGGAAAAGCTGTCGTAGAATCTCCTTCCAACGTTGTAGTACGACAATGTATGTTGATACGCGTAATTTAGCGTATAAGAACTGGACATTTAATATGGGAGAGGTGAATGTTGAAATTTCGCAGACTCAGAAACACTTGAAATATTGACAGTGACAAAAATGTTTACAAGTGGTACAAGCTTTTCACAGAAGGTCGATTTCTTCGATTATCGTAGCGTAGTGCTTCAGGAGTTCCTGCCACATGCTTGTATGGTCAATATGGAGTATTATCTTGAAATTATGAGCCGCTAACGAGAAGGAATACGAAAAAAACGTCCGGTATTGTGGAAAAACAATGCTTGTTCATTGCTTGTTCGTAATTTTTTGACCAAAAACAAACACCTTAATCATGCCTCAGCCACCGTATTCACCAGATTTACACCCCTACGACTTTTTCCTGTTCCCAAAACTAAAGAGACCCATGAAATGACGGCCGTTTGCGACGATTGAGGAGATGAAAACCGAATCGGTATTTATTATATCTGAGGGCATCTACTTTGGAGACTTTGGAGGGGACAAAATAGAATTTGATGAATTAATGAAAATTCAGGCCTAGTAATTTGAAAATTCAGATATTGAGCTTAATCTTTGGGAATCCACACAACACCGCAAAAGGGCGATTTTTTTTTTCATAGAAGAGAATAGATGCCTCTCTATTCATGAGGAATTCTGATGAAATTGACACTTTTGAATTGTATTCTTGTGACTTTTATTTATATTTATTCAAAATATTAGCGAGTTGTTTGCTTGTACAAAACCTCTATCATTGTGCAGAAGATGATTCGAGTTCGCGGCTGTGTCAGTTCCAGGACCCGATCGTCTTGTTCAGAAACGTTTGTTAACTAACAATTTTTTGTTCACTTTGGAATTTATATACATAATTTCAATTTTTTTTTATAATTCTAAGGCTAATTTATCAACTTGAGTGGTTGAAAGGTGGTGAAAACTTGTCTAGATGTGAATATTACCAATTTTTACATGGACGATGTAAATGCAAATAAACCCCTCATTCCCTTTGGCTACATCATTTGAATAACAGAGGCAACCGTACTATCTGCATATTACGGTTGTTTTTAAAAATTGAAGCATGAAGTACGGAAGGTCTGTTTATCCTGAAAAATGAACGATTACAATTGTAACAGTTACAATTGTAATCGTAACAAACTGCAATAACAACATTAGTTACGGTAAAAAAACATAGAAAGTTTTCTCCTAACATGTAGTAACAACGGCTACATCCATCAATTTATTAGGTCTGTTTATGTATGTGGTCTTTTGAATATGGTCTTCTGTGCATTTATATATTCTATATACTAATATAAATGTGAAAGTTTGTGAGGACGGATGTATGTATGTATGTTTTTGGCTCTTTCACGCCTAAACGACTGAACGGATTTAGGTGAAACTTTACAGCTTATACATCAGAATAACATCTAGGCTACAATTTACAAAAGTTTTGTGTAATTTTAGTCATAATATAACGATAAGTATTAAGTCGGAAGAATTCTTGCTCCCTGAGAGTTATCGTGGTGCGCGCTGCCTATACCATTGGAGTTACATATATCTACCTCCAAGTGGTAGCCACTACATGCAAAATAGTGAGTCATAAATACAATTGAATTGGTAACTTTTAAAATGCACATTTTGGAATATCTGTGAAAGTAATTTGGACGAATCGTTCAAAAGTTATCAAGATAAGATTAACTTGACGCAACGCGGTAAGCCATTACGCGTCGCGACTACTGTAAGAAGACAGGCGCCGATGCGCGGGGACAGGGACGGCCTAAGTAATGAAGCGCCGAACGCGGGCAAACGCGTAAGGACAGACGTCGTTGACGGTTATGTTGATTTTGCGAAATTTCTTTATAGGTAACATAATTCAATTGTCGAAGCTGTATTTTCAAAGTAAAAATATAAACTACTAGCTGTTGCCCGCTCTTATATTAACGCACAGCCGAAGCTACTGAACCTAGAATCTTGAAATATGCAGGTAGGTTCTTTGTATTGCGAAAATGAGCATCAAGAAAGGGAATAAGGAATTTCCACCCCCTAAGGGGGAAAAAAATGGGGGTTCAAAGATTGTATTGAATTTCGTCAGTTTTGAAGTTGGAAACCTGAAGTTTTGAGTCAATAAAAAAATATTGTAACTGTTTGTTAAAAATGGTTTGTCAGTAAACTTAATGTGATGAACTAAAATCTACGCGAGCAATAACTAGTAAGGTTTATAATGAAAAGGCTCTACAAAGAAATGAAATGAAAAGGCTCTACAAATAATTCTTTATCAAATTATTTTTCATCATTAATTAATGTTGAACGGATGAAATGTTGTTTATGTTTCAGCTTCGTCTTTCCATCGATTCAATGAAACCATTCACTCTTGTCGGCAACCTTTATCACGAAATCCGCAAAATACGAAACTGAACTTTGTTTTGTGCCTCACCGTTCGACCGATTTATTCGTTGGGAAAGTCCGTGCATTTCCCGTTTCCCGGGAAATGTATTGCCGTTACGTGATCCAGGGCCATAAATTCATATCCGACAAAAATCTGTCGGCGAATAAGTATAGTGTGCGAGTGTGTGAGAGAGTTTGTTGGGCGTCGACTGGTTTTACCGCAGAGTAGTTTTTCCATTTCCCGAAAATATTTTCGGACAAGTAAACGTGTCGCATTATACGGGAAGTCTTTATGGTTTCTTTTGTGTATCGAATGCTAATAGAAATGTAGCGCCGTTGGATCTGGTTCATCTTATTGGTGTCTACGGATGCGGACTACTATTTTCTTTTCAAAGAAAAACTTTCACGTATTCCTGCTATTTCAAGATAAATTTAGGACTCCTGGGGTGAAATGAATGTAATGAAAACACTTTCTTTCATGAAAACACCGATAGAGTTGGAGTGTTTTTGTGAATTAGGCAAACAGTTTCTAAAAGGAAGAATTTTCTGACCAATGAAAAGTTGTTTGCAGTGGTCTTGTGATTTTGCCTTACACATGTATCTGACGGCCCTTTTTTGTAGAACAAATACTGAATTTAGTAGTTGCTTACTACAACAGCCCCAAAAGGGGCTCAAGTGCGACTCTATCAAGGAAAAATACACAGTTCTCCCTGAGGATTGATTGAGTTGGTTAGAAACAACTCGAACTGCATAGCAGCCAGATGCAATTTTTTCACAAATTTGTTATATGCTCATCAAATTTTAATTTTTCATCTAAAAATACCCCTTAAAATTTTGTGTTAGTTTTGTTAACTATAGCGTGATTTTCTATAAGTCTTCAAAATTGAGTTTGAAGCAAACTAAGTTTGTTTTATTTGTGTTGAAACATGAGGAGTTTGAATCGCACCACTGTTTAACCCTATAGAGATCCAGAGTTATGATGTCTCTGATATTATCTTCATTTGTCCCACGCCAAAGGATCGTGGTGTCATCCGTAGAAAGTGTGAACTTCCCTTTAATGTCAATGTTTACCAGATCATTCAGATAAAGCAGAGAAAGGCTAGGACCCAGAACCGAACCTTGTGGTACACGTGATATATTATTCTCAATATGCGATGTATTTCTTTGGAGTTTTACTAACTGCTTCCTGCCTGTGAAGCCAGTTATATGACAATTCTCTAAAGCCCTAGCACTGAAGTTTAAATAATAGTAGTAAGTAATAGTTTCATAGTTCACGCAGTCGAACGCTTTTGAGAAATCACAGAATACTGCCCCAATAGGTTTGTTATTATTCAGACCAATATATACACCTTCCAGAAAAGAGAAGATTGCATCGCCTGTGTTTTTATGGCTTTGGAATCCGTATTGAGATTCGCATAGTATGTTATGAATACTTAAGAAGTTGAGTTTTTGAGATTGTCGGAAGCAATGATATAGGCTGGAAGTTTAATGGATCATTCATTTCACCACCTTTATGAAGCGGAATGACTATTGCTAGTTTCAGACATGTAGGAAATCTGCCAGAATGTAATGATTAATTAATGGCCTCAACAAGAATATTCAAAGCTTATTCTGGGAGATTTTCTGGAATTTAAACTGATATTTTTTCATCATAACCGGATGATGTTTTATTCTTTATTTCATTTATAGTTTGCTTCAGTTCGTATATGTTTGTATCAAATAGGTGAAAGTTATTTATTTATATTTTTCATAAACTCAGTTGGATGGAATATCTGTTGTAATTCTGATGTTATTGTTATTTTCTATTTTTACTTTCATTTTGTCAAAATCATTTCGAAGTATTGTATTGTATAGTATTGTTATTGTGTAAGAAATGGAAACTGATTGTGAATTGGAGTGCAGTTCTTCAGAAATAACCCTATGAGTATTTGACAGTATACGAAAAGTTAACCTGTGGCGATATTCAAGTAGCATTACATCATTCTGTGAAAACGTTCATTGGTTAAGTTTCAAGAATACCCAAATATGTAATGTAAGGCATCCACACTGCGGTCACAATTTTGCATGCTTGAAACCACTCTAAACATTAATCACAAATTTGAAATTGCTCACTATATAGAACTGCAATCTCTCCTGAAGGAAAATCAAAAAATTATTCGCCAAAGACATCTGAAAGTATAGGGTATTTCATCAAGCGCTGCCTATCTTAATATTCAAATAAAACAAAGTATGTGAGAGATACCATCGAATTTTTTATTTTTTTTATAGACTTATTGATGCCATTATGTGTGGAATATCGTTCAAATATCTGCCACGGCTTCTCTGGGTGGAGCGCATCCCAGAAATTCAATTTTCCATTACTATGACGTTTTAATCAGGCTCAATTTGACCGATGGCATGTGTTATGTTGCCTCTGAAAACCACCGTGATTTGTGGTTTATTCGCAGCTGTGACTTGAGAAAACCCCACAAATAAAAGTCTAACGGATTCAAATCGCACGATCTCGGTGGCCATGCCTCCATATCGCTCGTGCAAAATGTGGCATGAGCTGTGTGGCACATATCGCAGTCTTGTTGAAACCACATGTCGTTGGTGTCCAGATCATCCAATTCAGGCCGAAAGAAGTTGATGGTCATCAACCTACAGTGCTCATCGTTGACAGTGGTCGCCTGGTCAACGTCATTTTTAAAGAAATATGGATCAATGACGCCGCCAGCTCTGAATCTCAACAAAACAGTTACTTTTTCGGGATGCATTGGACGTTCTTGGATCTCATGTGGATTGGCATCGTCCCAAATTAGTCAATTTTGTTTGTTCACGTACTCATTCATCCAGAAATGGGTCTCATCGCTGAAGATGATTTTAAGTGCAGTACACAGAATGAGACATGGCCGGTGCACAGAATGGTAAAAGCACCTAAAACGTGGCCAAAAACAAATTCTCACTTTTTTTAATGTTATGGATAGAAATTGACCTCTTGTGATATTCTTGATAAAAATAAAGACAAATTAATAATGAAGATAAAATAAAATATTTTTTTGTATTGAAAAAAGGTTTATTACATAAGACATAAAATGAGACAAGGGCGATTGTCATCTCGAATTTTTGTGCTTGGTTCTCAATATACTCAATTACTTCATTCGTGATATCTTTATCTTCTTTTATATATCTGATACGTATGGGCCTGAAAATCTTGGCGATGAAGGTTGCGTGTTCTGACATATTAGTTGATTACTATTGATTACTATTCATCATGTGATATACTATTTGGAACCTTTGATGTAGTAATGAATATTACCGGAGTTTTTTCCCAACACCAAATCGTTATTTTTACACCTCGACACGTGTTTCGATCACCAAGTGATTATCTTCAAGAGGAAGATAAAACTAACTCAGCTGTGCTGCATAAGTCAGTTCATCAACTGCCACATTTTCTCTGAGTTCCTTTGTTTTACGACGTTTTGTGCGTTCACTTGATTCCGCGAATTCTTTGCTCGGGCGATCTTTGCAACTTCCAGGAACTGGGCCAGAAGGTAGTAAAATCTCACCATTAAACCATTCGTGGTCTTTTTCTAAAAAAACGACTTTTTGTACTGTTACAAGCAAGCCATTTACGTTTATATACCACTTGAAAAGTCTTTACGACTTTTTGAAGTTCATCACTTTTTTCCGGGGGGCACTTGGTTATTTCAACCAATTTTTCTTCCAAATCCTGGAGCTTTCTGTCAAGCAGTCCCTGTGGACTTGATCTAACAAGCTCGTGTAGTTTTTTCTTGTCATAGATATAACAGAAGGTTCACAATATGTAACAATTGATAAAATATCACTTGAAACTACAATTTTTCGTCAATTTCGAAAGAAAAATTCTATGAAATGTGAATACTTGTGAATGATTTTGCTTCATAAACTTATTCTAGAAACTTTGAAGTGCCATAAAACGTATTATTTTGTTGCAATTAGTTGCACATGTTTAAAATATCCACGATTGCTGAAGAATGACGAAAAATACAAGTATTTTTATACAAATGATTTCACACTCTATATTCGAAAATAAAGCATATTGAAGAAAACTTATGTACCTATCTAAAAATGTAGTATATACCTTGACCAACAATATCCATAGCAAGTTTTTTCACTAAGATAACACAAATAATAAATTAATAAATAAGCAAACAAATGAGATTCAAGGGGTTATTTAAAACAAACACATGCATAGTGAACAAACGCTAGGTTTCAACTGCTCTCATGTCACAAATAATGGACATACACAGGTAATGATGGTCACAAAGGATGACCCTTTTGTCCATTATTACCTGTGACAATTGAAGTTGATAAATTTCATTTATGGCCAGGTTTTAAGTGATTTTACCGCTCTATGCGGTGTGAGATTGGCAAGCTGCGCAAATCAAGGATCTGTGTTGGAGAAAGTATTCAGAAAAAATAAATGTAAAATGAAAGTCACACTATAGGCAGGACTAAGGCAATCAAGGGTTCGAAACGGTGCGTAATTTGTGGACATTTAGGGGCGGTACTTTACCCTAGAATTGTACTTCTAGGTACTGAGTAACGCAGATCTGCTAGAAAGTCGCTGCTTGTCTGAAAAATTGCTCTGAGGACATTAGGTAAATAATTTTTCATAGAAGTCATGAATAACGATTTTAGATTATAACATACAAGCCCGTAGCGATCGAAACAACAACAAGATTTCGCGTATTTTCGTTTCCCAACACTGAAAGAGAGAGGTTAATAGTAGATCGTTTCTTACACTCCAAGTCGAGAGATAATACATTGAGATGAACGTCGCGAGGCTGCTGGGCCCGAGTCATTGCCCCCCCACTGCCAAGGTCGCCCGAACGTGTCGCTGCTGCCAGTTCGCTGGCGTGTCTGCTCTTCTCCCCACATCCCCCCTCGGTCGTATCTCGACTTGCTCTCCGCAGGATGGTGGTGATTACCGAAGGTTTTTTTAACGTTTCATTTGGAATTGACAGGTAATTCCCGGCTGAGATGCCGTTGGTGATGAGCCTGTTTCGTGGCGGTGCAGGGGGTTGTTGATTGAAGTTTGACGTTGGGTAATGATATACGGGGTCCTACTTGGGTGCTTGCTTGTTGGTTTCATTACGGTTTACACTTGTTCGGGTTTTAGATAAATAGGTAGCACTTTATTCCANATATGAACACGTCATATGTTACAAACATTGTTGTTACTACATATCACAAAATAATTGAACTTTGTACGTGAAGAGAAATAGGTACTTATTGAAATACAACGCAAAACACAAAAGTTAACATGCACATATTTGTTTAACATATTTGTTTACAAGATTCATTTTACTACGGGGCAGGATTCTGATATGCTATAAAAACACCAATCCAATGGAAATGATTTAAATTTCATCATTAGTTTTTCAAAGTTTGGTTAACTTTTGATACTGAGTGAAACCGATTATAAAGCATTATGTATCTCTATGAATTTTGAAGATTTTCCAAAAAGAGAGCTATGCTCTGTCCATCTGAGCAACAAAACATTATCATGCATTGTGCACATGATCTCCCAGACAAGGCTGCTTGTACAGAGTCGCCCAAAGGAACGACCGAAATTTCTTTTTTTTTTTTAATGCGGCTGGATGTAGGAATGTTTTTTAGGTTGTGTGTAGGGATTAGATCAGATTAAATTGTCGGGGAGCTGGCCCATGGCCTGATTCACTGCAACCTTTTCAGATCTATTGTGATGCTCCTTGGTTGATAATGCTCATTGTCTAGTTTGATGAGACTTCAAAAACCTTGACCACTGACCCCTTCATATAGCTGGCAGCCTCTGGTTTCTCTTCCCCGCATTTTGCGTGTCTCAGCCTTGCTTTCGCTTCACATTCACAGATGACAGAACCTGCATTGGGTGACTTCTGTCTGACCCATGTTTCTCATATGTTTCCCGAGTCAGCTATGCCCCGTTAGTAGACCAACCATGAGTGTAGGGAAACAAATTAGCAGCATCTTCATCCATATCGGTACTCGAAATTTTAAAAATTTCAATCTTTAAAATACCGTATATGTACACACCATGTATATGTACAGGCGTTAAAACTTAAGTGACCACTCCAACACTGCAGTTGAATCTGATTGGTCTGCGAAAGGAGGTTTGTTTATTTTACCCAATAGATGCAAATGTACGTGATGATCATGCTTTGATCACACATTCATCTTTGTTTGGTTTACTTTGTTGGATGGATATAGTTTGGAATGTTTTTGAATTCAAAAATAATCACTTGTTTGTGTAGTATAGGTATATGTATTCGCATTTAAAACGAAACACCGTAACACATTGTTTAATAAATGTAGATTGAAGTGACATGGGGAATGTTCCTCAAATGGGGTTATTACAGCAAATGCAAGTTGTTTTGTTATTCATTTATATAGAGGAAGATAGGTTAGGTGCACAAAATGTCATATGTTACAGAATGTCTCGGAACTCGGAACATAAGTAAACAGAACAGCACGAAATTTCAAAAATAAAATAAAAACAACAATAAAAATTAATTGGCGCTCCGGGACGACTTCAGAATATCCGATTTGAGGAATATATTTACAAACATTCATTTGTCAATTCGTCGCGCGTATGATTCATACTGTTATATATTATTCATTACTTCAATAAGAAAATTGCTTTAAATTGTAATATCTACTTACGAGTTTGTGTGCGGAGAGATTGGAAGAATCTGGCTTCTTCTGGCAGAATCTGGCTTCTTCTGGCAGAATCTTCCAGGATTGGCTCACTCCAAGGCGTTTATTCACCCTTCGAAGCTTGATACCGAAACAGTTGATGGACTACGTTAGGGATGAACTACGAGATCTAACAGGCCTTCTTACAGTTCACTGTCATTTGAATCATCATATGCAGAGACTCTGACTGTCGGAAGACAGTGTGTGTCGTCTCTGTTTGGAAAATGGTGAAACAGCAGAACACATATTTTGTGCCTGCCCCGCTGGGGACCAAATCAGGTTTTAAGATTACCATACAGAAAGACCACTTACCATACAGATGATTAATCGGCTTCGTTAAGAAGCTGGGTTTGTTTGGTCGAGTGTAAATAGGTGTGAGCCACAATAAACCCATGCGGGTTGCGGTGGAGAGACGAATAGACCCGCTCACTTTTAACCTAACCTAACGTGTTTGTACTTTTTTAGTGTTTTCATTTCAATTCTTTAATGGTTTCAGCAGACCGCATTAATTTTTTTTTTTTTAAATATGTGTTCAAGATCTACATCAAGTATTTTTCTGTAAGCTTCTTCACTTTATTATAAGAGTTCCGAAAATTCTTATACCGATCAATAAACAAGTTTTTGAATGGCCCCGCTTGTCCTTGAACCGTTCAACGTCTACCGTCTATTCCCATTCATGTCTGAACCGTGACAAATTTCTAATTAATTTTCGTTTGTTTCAGGTAAGTTACTATTCGAAGTGGTCGAGGTGGGACAGGAAATCCGCTTTGGAACAGGTATTTTTTTTTGTAATGCTTTACCGGTACCTTGTATCTTAAGTGGCTTCTAGAGAAGCGGAAAACGAACGAACAAAGTTATCAATGTTGTTATTATTATATGAAATCTTGAGCAGTTAGTAACTTCATTGAAACTAATTCTGATGACTCAGATGAACAATGGCTAACTATACAGTATTTATGGACTATTTATGGACCAAAGGCTTTGATGCAGTATCACATAAATAACCAACTACCTGAGAATATGAAAATATATGATTCTGAGAATCTGATTTAGAGTTGTTCGAAAAGTTTTTGAATGAGGAGTTCCCCAAAGAACGATATCAGGTCCATTTATGTTCATTATTTATACACTTTTACGCTGATGACACTATCATTACATAGCAGATAGAATCTGGGAACCACCCTCGTAACAATTAAAAATCTTGATAGAAATTCGACAAAAGTTATTTTTTCTCTCCTATATTTCATAAAATTTACATTTTTGAAAAAGTTTTTTGTATTGGGAAGTAATGAGTAATATTGAGAAAATAGTTCAGTTGAACGCATTTGAAATTCGACTTGATGCAGACTTTACTTAATAACTGTATTTAAACTACTTATGTTGCAAAATTTCAATAGTCATAATTGGATTTTCTAGAAAAACAGATTTAATGCCGTGATAATTAAAGGAAGTGCGTCAAGAATAAATCATTGTCAAAAATAAGTATGTTGCAGACTTTAATACTAATGATATTATGTACTTGTTTCTACGTATTTATACTTATAGCACAAACTACCTTCTTAAAATGTATATATTATCTGAGAATACCTCATTTGGAGTGAAAAGCAAACAAACTTTGCATTACATAAGACCAAATGTTACTAGCTATAATTAGATTTTGCAAAAAAAGACGCATATAATATGGCGCTATTTAAAATAATTCGTCAAGAATACATCATTGTCAAAACTAGGTTTTGTGTTGAGTTTTATTATTTTAATAAATAACCCAACCTTCGAAACTTTTTTTGTAAAAAAATAATGAAATTTGGCAGATATTGCGGATCAAGTGACTATATTAATTTTTGGGTTATAATTTATATCGATCGAAGCGTAAATTGATACCAAAATCAAATTTCAAATAAAACTAATGAGAATAATATCTGGTGACACTGCAATGCCTTGTTGAACTTACAAATTTCAATTAAAAGTTATACATAGGTTCACGTGTCTGGTATAGTCGAAGTAACCGATACAATAATCTTAAAGGTGTCGGCAAAGTCAAAGGCCAAAAAAACCAATACAAAGGAATTATGCCGCAACGAATTAGTCCACGTGGACTGAAGAATTGGCGGTTCGTATTGGATCATTTTCACTAACCGAGTTTTATGATTGGCTGAATAGTCATAAAATTAAATTTGGAGTCATGTTACGGTGACCAACAGAATGTAGCGATGAGTACCGCGTTGTGTGTGTTATTGAAGGGGAACTGCTGGAAGGTAGGGGGCACTATATCTTTTACTTGAACTATACCGATTTGTTTTATTTCTCAAATCCTTGATTTTTTCTTTTGGAAAATATTTTGACAGTAAATGCGAAATTGCCTACACATTACACTCGATGTGCGACTTCACTTGGAAAAAAATTTTCCCAGTTCAGCTTCTTCTGTCAGGAGAGGTATCCATGTTTGATATAAACTCAATGTTGCCTATTTTCATTTCGATTCAATATCATTGCAAGCAGTTACTTTCGCTTCTAGGAGTCAGTCATCGTAATTTTAGTGTTGTCCGAACTAGGAATCGCATGTCAAAAGGTAAGACCTCGTTAATCTCCAATTTCGACTTCTGATGATTATCGTTTTCAAGAAGGTGAAAGCTGAGTAACAGAAAAATAATGTTTTCAAACATAGTTCCGTATTGACCACCATCTGTTGAAATATGATGAGCTAATTTTAGTCTCCACATATTCCACACTTTCGTCAGTGGAAAGAGGTATCAATAAAACACGTTTTGACAGATTCGAGCTTGCTTCATCCACAGCCCAATATATTGTTAACAACATGCTTTCATCTGAAATGTTTTTGAAGAATTTAAGGTGGCCGTAAACGATCAATCTGCTTGATCAAACACTTGAGTCAATCGATTGACGCGCGCTTCAAGCAACTACAATCAGGCCTTCAATCTTTTGATCACAACCTTCTTCTCAACAGAAATGGGACCAGTGCACACTGGTTGTTCGTTCGCTGGTGGTTCATTTTTTTGAGTAATGGTTTCGAACACGGATTTGGCCTTTCCCTTCCTCACATTGGTTGCCCTCAAGCGGAAAAAACAATAGAAAAAAAACGACGGTGGTTGAAGAAGTGTAACATGGTAATGATGCAGTTTTCTTGTTTCTGTTGTAATACTGCTTGCTCTTCACTTCCCATAATTCCGGACAATCGCGATATAATTCAATCAACAGGTTGATGAATTCACGCTCAGAGTTTTCGGGAAGCTCACTTTCCGTAGCGGATGCCATGGTTTCTACCTAGTGACTGGCGCAATGACAAAAATTCCCCTTGACGGTCAACCCCCTCCTTCAACCGCTTGAGTCATTCAAACTTTCTATCAATCACCATCAAGCCTCGCTTCAAGCGTCAAACAGGTTCCTACACAAGCAATCACGCTTGAGTCAATCGAATGACTCAAGCTTTTGATCAAAATGATTGACCGTCTAGGGCCTCCTTTGAACAGCACAACCAACCACCACCTCAACTTCAACAGTCACCACAACATCAACAAACTTTGTGGAATGTAATATCTACTTTAGTGTCCTGATCTGCCTGAAAAGATTAAACAAATCTACATAAACGAAAATAAGAAATTGAAAAAGAGTTTAAGAAGTATGAAAATCTGAACTCAAAAAAATATATAAAAAGCTAAGATCAAGATAATTTCCGTACATGGATTGTTAAAATTTAATCCATATAATGTTGAATCTGCAGGGTTTTTGAATTTAACGACTTTTCGTAAAACGGAACGATTTTCCAAACGTCGCGTCGATGCTGAAATTAACAGAATAACAGCAGCTGCGTGGAACTGCGTAAATCAGGAGAATTTATTCGCAGCAAACCTCGAAATGAATATTTATTGGGAAATCATCGACTTTGGCGGCTAATCCAGTTCGATTCGATTTAAAAACCTCTGCCAACGCTAGAGACAACTGGAAGTATGTTTTCTGAATCTTATGGAATAATTAAGATAGATTAAGTGATACATCGTCAGAAAAATATTTCATTTTAGTGAACAATTCTTGAGATTTGATGGGATTGTTGATTGCGATTATATCGATTTATCCACGTCACAGCGACAGTTGGTCCAGCAGTTTCTCCTTATGAGTCCGTGCCTGGGTCGTTTTGATGCCCAGATGTCGCCCGGGTCTACAATAAGAAGCTTCCAGAAGATCCTGTGGTGTGTTCTCTCATAAGGCTCATTGGTTCGCTACAGTTGGACAAAATCGAGTATCGAGCTGTCATTATTTGTTTTTGAAGGCAATACGCCTATGCAAATCAAAGATGAGTTGGGTTCCGTTTATGGGGACCTGTACCGTCATCTACCATAGTGAAATTTTGGGCAGCTGATTTTAAACGTGGCCGTAAGATCGTGGAAGAGATGAACGTTTGGGACGTACAAAGATTTCCAACGCTCTCTTGGCGCTGTTTAGGCCCAAAAAATCCGAGTTTTGGCGTCGATTAATTACTGTGGATGAAACTTGGATAAACCATTACACTTCCGAAACAAAAATACAGTCCAAACAATGGCGTGCAAAGAAGAAACCAGCTCCAAGAAAACAATAACTGTTTTTTCGGCTGGAAAAGTGATAGCAACTGTTTTTTGGGATACTCATGGAGTTATTCTTAATCGATTACTTCTCATTGAGGAAAAACCGTTACAGAAGCATACTACGGATCATTATTTGACGAGCTGAAGGGAAAACTTGGAAAAAACGACCACATTTACGGAAAAAGAGTCGGTCGGTAGCCAGGTGGTTCGACGTGGGTGCTATGTTCACTCACTCGAATTGACTGCCGTGTTGGTCGGTGGTTCAAGCCCCAGTCTGAACGATCGATTTTCACTTGCTATCGTTCAACCCGTGTTAGGAATCACAGCTCGCACAAGTTTCGACTTCTGAGGGTTGTCCTTTGTATGGATGCGACAGCTGGTTAACGGAAAAAACATTTTTAAACAGACAGAACTGCTCAATAAAGAAATATATTTAAATAATTCTCCATTGGGAAATATTTATAATCATGAAAAAGGCTGTACTATGATATATCTGTTAAAAATATGTTAAAACCTGTTATCCGTTAACTAGCTGTCGCCTCCTATGAACGACAACCCTCAGAAGTCAAAACTTGTGCAAGCTAAGCGATGATTAACGAGGTCTTTTCTTTCAACGTGCCATTCCTAGCACGGGTGTCAATTTGTAAATGTTATTTCGGACCCCATAGAAAATCTAAGAATTTGCAAAAACAATGAACATTTTGAAGGCTAGTTTACAATTGGATTACATCCACTCCTATAAGAGGAGGTGTATAAAATCCTTAAAATCTTAAAAGAAAAGGTAGGTTGAGTGATATCATATTTTGAAGGTGACACACTGTATTTTCTTCAAGAATCGACAAATTTCATCACATTTTTTACGTAGTATCCTTTTCGGGGTGACCTTTTCAGAACATGGAAGAAAAAAATACAAGAAATGAAGAAAAAAACTGAAATAATTATCTATACAGGGTGTTCCATGTCAGACGAGCTACCCCGTATATTTCTTATCCCATATCGAGTGGAAAAATTTTCCGAAACACGTCGAATGATTTTTTTTGGGGGGACATCTTTTGACGTATATTTTAGGCTTGAACGAGCAACCGCTTAATAGGGGGCTCTTCAACCCCTCAAACTTGAAAAGGGGAGAGGGGTTGAGTGACACTTTATTTGAAAGGTCTTGGAAGCCTCTTTACAACGGTGTATGAAAAAAGTAAATTTGATGAACCGTTTTCGCCAAAAATCAATTTTGCAGCTCCAATGAGCCTCCTTGAATAATTTTGTTATTTTTACATATACAAGCCCATTAAGCCCTTTTTACAAACTTCAACAATCTTCAAAAAATGACATTCTTGAAAAAATTTCATTGTTTTATCATCATTCTTACAATCAAAAAAGTCAAATTTGCGTGTTTAAATCAAATGTTCAAATTGTCCTCCATTGACTTCCATACAATAATACAATCTTGACTGAAATCGTCTCTGACATGGTTCAGCATAATTGGTTTGCTTTTCCGACGAATGCACTTTTTTACCTAATGGAGAGATTAGCCGGCATAACTGGAATTAGAGCGATACAAATCCTCATGTATTTCGAGAAGCTCACACTCAACATCCAGAAAAGCTAAACGTTTTGGTAGGAATTTTGGGAGACCACCTAATTGGACCTCTGTTTATTCCTGGTAATTTAACCGGCGAACGTTATCCAAGATTTTTGTGACTCACCCTGAAAATACGAACTACGCCAAAAAATTGTGAATGAATGTCGTCAAATAACTCCAATTATGCTGAACCATGTCAGAGACGGTTTCAGTCAAGATTGTATTATTGTGTGGAAGTGAATGGAGGACCATTTGAACATTTGATATAAACACGCAGATTTGACTTTTTTGATTGTAAGCATGATGATAAAACAATTCAATTTTTTCAAGAATGTTATTTTTTTGAAGATTGTTCAAGTTTGTAAAAAGGGCTTAATGGGCTTGTACATGTAAAAATAACCAAATTATTCAAGGTGGCTCATTCGAGCTGCAAAATTGATTTTTGACGAAAATGGTTCATCAAATATACGTTTTTCATACACCGTTGTGTATCACTCAACCCCTTTTCCCTATTCAAGTTTGAGGGTTTGAAGAGCCCCCTATTAGGGGGTTGCTCGTTCAAGCCTCAAATATACGTCAAAATATGTCCCCCAAACAAAATCATTCGACGTGTTTCGGGAAATTTTTCCACTCACTATGGGATAAGAAATATACGGGGTGGCTCGTCTGAGATGGAACACCCTGTATAACGCGTCCAATCGAACCTCTAGATGAAGAGGGCAGACAAGCGCTACAAAAATTTCATCTGCCTCCGAAAAATTTTGTAGAAAACCACATTCAATCCGCGCTTTGGCGTCGGAGGCGGCTTGTCGTAGTGCAGGTGACGGTAGGCAGCGACGGTATCGCTACCGCCCCTTTCGCATCGTCCGGAACGGTGTCGAGGGTGCAGTGCGGCCTCCGTAGCCCGCACCATTGCTGCTGCCGCTCCGGGGACGGCGGGCAGACGGGGGTATCGACCGGCAGACTGTTCGGACGGCAGGCGAGAGGTCTAGGACAAAGACCTCCTT
>NW_019295048.1:7719-21997 GCF_000500325.1 Leptinotarsa decemlineata
GTGAAACCGAGAAAACTCTTATAGCCAGTTCTTCCCATTCCCCACTTAATCCTTAGGCTCAGTGATCTGGAGTACACTCCACATCCTGAGCCATCTTTGATTTTTGAGCCGTCTGTATATATGCGTGACTCTGTGTTCTGTTCAATTTGTATTTTGTAGAGTTTATTGAACACAAACCTGGGTCCAATTGCATCACTGGTTGCCTGTAGCTTCCCGCCATAGGCCCAGCCTCAATAGACCCACTCTTACTTCGAGGTTTACACCAGCCATGCGCAATCGTACCAAGGTCATTAACGCATCTGATACCATGAAGAGTATGAAAATAACTAGACCGCCATCTTGGGTGGACCACCATATTGGCTTCACAGTGATCTTATTATATATTCAGTATCGTGTTCGTAAAACCGTTTCATTTGCCAGAAATATCATGAAAATTCACAAAAAATAACTAGTCCACCATTTTGGAAGGTCTGCCATATTGAAAAAACAGTGACATTATTCTATTTTTCTCATTCTGTTCAACAAATCCTTTTATTCAATACCCATGTCATGAAAGTTCATAAAAAATGACTGGTCCGCCATTTTGGATTTTGACTGATGTCATTTCCTTTTTGCGTAATTTCTCAGCAAAGACTTTCGTTTGATGACCATATACTGAAAGGGCATGAAAATTAATGTTCAGCTATCTTGGAAGCAGAATGACGTCACTCAGCTAACCCATACATTTTTTTACAAAATGAACGTTGAGGAACAACCATCACAAGATGAATATAGGTTTGCAACACATTCAGATATATTTTTCAACTAGTTGTTGCCCACAGGTGTAAAAGAGCCACAAACATTCATACATACGTCATCAGAAACTTTCTCATTCATAATATTGGTAAAGATTCATCACTTGGTTTGAGTAATTAAGATGAATGGTATTACTAACGCAGGGCATCTGGAAAGTTGAACATAGGAAGTTGAAATTTTCCAGTACCCCTGTTAATTACAGAACTGTTACGCCCCTGTACTGGATAGAGAAACAAGCGACCGAGCCGCTATATTTTCCGCGTGGCTACACGTTAATTTGCTTGCGATGTCATGGTCGTTTCGACCTTTCGTCCATCATCATTCACATGGAAGATGTAGGGATTTGGGCCGTACGCAGTTTAAAATTGGATTCAGCGACTGTACAAGGTAGGCGGCGGGAATGGCTGATTTTAAATGTGTGTTTGGGTTGGAATAAGCTCATTCCAGGAAGCTTTGGTTCGTTTTGAAGTTTCTAAAGAGAACTGGTGGATAGCACTTGAGTGGAATGGTAGAATTTCGTATTTTCATTGTCTGATTTGAAGTTAGAATAATGAAGTTGGAATATTTGGGGTGACTTAGGAGTATTCGTACACCAAATGTAAAATTCCGATTATTATCATTAAAACACGACTCTGATCTCCAAATTTCGTTGAATCCTACATCAAATTCGGAATATCGATAAACTCCTACTTCAAAAATCTAAAATTCTAGAAAGAGTGGTTTTGACTTTCTATTTCTTCATCGTCTCAAACTATATACAAACAAAAACTGGATGGTTCTTGATGTTGTTCATTTTTATTACACGTTTTATATTAGCTTTTCCTGTATGTATGTGTGTATGTATGTTTGTATGTATGTTTGTTTGTTTGTAACTCTCAAGCTCGGGATCTGTATAGACAGAATTATCGACATTATTGCTTGATCTATTCGCAGGCAAATGGCGCTCTACGTAACTATCGACGTTATTGCTTGATCTATTCTAGGGCAGATGGCGCTGTGCGCTCCTTAGATATTTAAATATTTTCAATTACCCATTATTTAGTACAGAAAAAAGTTTTTAACGAAACGAAAGATACATTTTAAAATCTACCTCGATTATTTGAAAGCAAACCAAAATATGGATTTCAACAATGAAAACGTTATCGTAAAATGTACACCTAAANCTTATTTCGTTTCATAGACCAGAGGAGTCTATTGTCGCTCAACAGGCCTTAGAGAAAGCCACAGAGAAAGTGAGAATGCTTGAAATTGTCGAGACCAGTGGATGACAACAGTTTTTTTTAGGTGCCTTTGAAAGTTGGGAAATCAAAAATTATAGAAGAAGATCTATGAACAGCGACACATACTCTCGTAGGTGATAATTACAGGTGAAGAATGCCGGAAGATTGGGTATCATGACAGGTGTAAAAGTAAACATTGGGAACAATACACGATAATAAGTTATTCTAAAAATCAATGTTTCGATAGCAATGCACCTATAAAGAGTCAATATTTTGGTGCGTTGATTTTATCGGACCTTGATGATTACTACAGCAACTACAGTGGCTTAAATTGGCCAAGAAAATAGCAGAAAACCAAAAAGGTCACTTTTTACTCAATATTTTGAGTTAAATTTGAGTCCTACAGTTGTATTTGTAGGGGCTTGTTAAAGTAGCTCACCCTGCCATCTAGATGTGAGAGACCAAACTATAAAAGCATTAGTAAATTTCGACAGAATACTACACTTGTTTCATGATAGTAACAAAAGATGTCACAAAGTAAATTTTCAGAATATTTGAATCTGTGAGGTAATGGGTAAATGTTTGGAATTTTTCTGATCTGAAATTTTCAAATTCTTCATTTTTTCAACTCATTGTTTCCTCTGGGATGTAGAGTATATCAGGCTGAACATTTTCTTATATATATATATACTTACATACATAAATGGAATTATAAGTAGTCAGAATGAATTACACTTTTTCCAAGTGTCTACAAACATATTGATTTTTTTTCCTGTCCAAATGAAACAAATTTTGTAAATAACTATTTGATACAAATACACTTCGTTTCCCGTTTCGGAATTCAAAGAAAGCTGTGAGTTTGCTTGCAAATGTTTTCTGTTCCGAAACTATCCCATAGTCTCACTGAATGTAACATGCATTATGATTTTAACATCTTTCGTTACCGAATATTGTAATAGATGAAAGGAGCAATCAATATTTTCTAGACTTTGACTTTCAAATCATTAGACCTAGACACTCCGCGTTCTTGACTTTTGATATTGGCCAAATCAATGAACAATATAGTCATCGTCTAACTAAATATTGATTGATCTGAACGTGAAACTCAAAGAATACATTGATTTTTGGTATAATGCTCACGGTTAACGTTTGTACTGTAAAATATAGATGTCACAAATACATATTTTCCATTTCGCCATCTATTGTTCAGTGTGTGAAGTTTCCCAAATCGTTTATAGAGTTGAGGATTGATTTTGAGAAGAATCCTATAATGCGATTCAATGTTAGATCCCACCATTAATATCAGCCTCCCGTCAACAGATGGCGAAAGCTACACCAGATCAAACATGTTCCAAAGCTAATCACACAGGTTTCGTAAATGTCGACGTGTGTAAACAACCGCCAAATAATCAGTGAAACATCTACAGGTATTTTCATTCATTAATCTAATCGTATATCGCACAGTTTCGTTGATCAGATCGCGTGTAGTCGAGTTTCGTGAATGAAATGTCGTCTTTGGAAACGGACTACATTCCTATCCGCAGTCTACCGGAAAATGACCGAACACGGAAACTACGTGAAGTGTTTGCCGCTCGCTATTCGAAGAAACCGGACTTTTACATTCGGGTACCTGGAAGGTAAGTGCCTCAAGGATCTGTTGCTGCCCCACCCAAATTATTTTCAGTTGCAAGAAATTTAAAAACAGGAAGTCGATGCGCGATAAAAGTTGAAGAGCTATTTTTCTATTAATTGATAATCCGATGTTTATCAGCACTCCGTAGCAGTGTTGCCGATTACCAGGAACACGCTTCTTCGTTGTTATTCTCTAACAAAAATGTTGGGTTCTGACAAAAATCTATTAATTTCAATCTGAGGGTGATTTGACAATGCATCATCAGCAACACTGCTTGGAAGTCTTCTTCTCTACTGCTGCATCCGGTAAAAACAAGTCATGAATTTTTTTTTGGGGTTATTAGCCCAGAAAATGGGTTGTATGAAAGTCGATTTGACTTTTCATCTCCCGGCGCAAGCACTGCCAGACAATCTTTGAGACATTTCCAGAGCGGTGCCTATGTAGAAATGGCGATTTACATTGTAATGTTACTTTATCCCACAAAATCTCTGTTCTCCGAATGAGGCATGTCTTGGCATATAGTGTTAAACCTCTAAGCTCATTAGCAATATTCCTCTTTAAGTCAATTCAGCGAACTAGACATATGCAAGTGATATAGTTGTTTGATAGTCTTCAATGTGTATGCATTTTTTGTTTTCGTTTCTATATCGCTTCTTTAATGTATCTGAAGAATGTATCAATCATTCACTGTTTTCAAGTATCCTTCCAGAGACTTCTCTGGCAGTTTGGACTACATCATACAGACATACATGTGAAGCTGAGCGACCTTGAGATCGAATGGATACAGTGTACTCGAGATCAACAAAGCCATGAAACTGAAGGGGGAGGCGGCTCACATGGTTGCACACGGTATCTACCGTATAACCAAAGGGTATCAGACAGAATTGGAACACTCTTGGGGAAACACAACATAAAAACGGGTTTCAAACCTACCAACAAGATACAACTGGTCGGCCAAAGATGAAAGTGATCCGCTATCAGCCATTATGAAAAGGTATACATCGCAACTACCAAAGGGTCCATAGGAATGAGACTGGAGGAGCATGGAAGAAACTCCAACCAGGGGTATCATAGCCGACTGGCAATGAGATCCACAAAAACACGTATAAATTCAACAGAAAAAAAGGACCTGTGACCCTCAACTGAATCCTATTCTAAGAAGTTCAAGAACAGCAAACAGCATGAGGACAGGTAGAAAAGGATCGACCAATATCGACAATTCACCTAGTAAGGGTACAGGTATTATCACACTAGACTACCTGGGTCAACATAAACACGCTTCACGCAATTTCCCTAACCCAGGTACAGGTATTAGCACACCAAACTACCTGAGCCAACATAAAAACGCTTTATGCAGTCGTAATACCCAGTCATCAGAGATTTACTCAGGATTTCTGAACCTCTGAAGAAGCTAGTCACTCCCGTCACGTCAGAAAGGCATTTCAAAAATCTAAGGCTTTCAAACCTGAAAATAATAACACTGAAAACCTTAGCCATGAAAGTTTCAACCATTTTGTCACAGACATAAATTTGATACATACTTTGCAGTTGAAGTCTTAAAACGCGAAGAGTGGAAACACCTGGTATATGGAACGAAATCTGGCAATAACTGTGTTGGGCAATACTCATTCTCTCGCTCATTACATGCACAAGGAACATTGATTCGGGGTCTCAACGGAATGAGAAGGTCAATGTTTTCACAGACAGCCAGGGCTGCATTTAGGGCAATGATGGACCCAAAAATGTAGTCGGGACTGGTAGGCGAATGCCGTGAAGGAATGAAGAACCTGGCGGTCGGAAGTTGATTGACCCCAAACTGGTCACCAGGATTCTTGAGCTTGAGTGCTTCCTGATACAGATCATGAACCCATATACTGGCCTTGAGCCAGCTGTCCGGGTTAGGTTAGATTAGAGTACAGTGTACTCGAGAGCAACAAAGCCATGAAACTGAAGGAGGAGGCGGCTCAGATGGTTACACACACCATAAAGCCATAGGGTCACAGATAGAATCGGAAAACTCTTGGGGAAACACAACATAAAAACAGGTTTCAAACCTACCAAGAAGATATATCTGAGTCTCCGGACGGCTAAAGATAAAAGTGACCCACTATCAGCCCTTATGGAAAGGTATACATCGCAACCACCAGAGGGTCCTTGGGAACAAGACTGGAGGAGCATGGAAGAAACTCCAACCAGGGATATCATAGCCGACTGATACGGAAGGCAATAGAGATCCACAAAAACACCTATAAATTCAATAGAAAAGAAGGACCTGTGACCCTCAACTGATTCCTATTCTATGAAGTTCAAGAACAGCAAACAGCATGACGACAGGTAGAAAAGGATCGACCAATGTCGACAATTCACCTAGTAAGGGTACAGGTATTATCACACTAGACTACCTGTGGGGGTACTAATATTTGTTATATGAAACTGGGTTAGGTCTATAAGAATCATATTGAATACTGGAAAAATATACCTGGAATTACACCCAGAAAGACCTTCATGAACAAATCGTCTAAGAAGAAAACTGCTTCAACAAAGCGGAGATCTGCTTGATATGATTATGAGGCTACTTTCTGGAAGAATAATCATAAGCCTACTTTCTGGTAACTATCAATTGTGAGGATACCTGTACCAAACGAGGGCAGCTCAACTGCAGGCAATGTAGGGGAAGAGGCAGCTTTTTATATTTTGTGTGAATGCGAGGTACTGGATCAGACCTAAACAATTGATGAATAACCCAAATTATCTTCTGCAAAACATGACAAACATCCAAAAAAGGACCTGTACGAACTAGAGCAAGACGACAGTTGGAATTAGTGTAATTTTCCAGAGTCTTCGGAGAAATTGACAAGTCAGGCGGCTCTCAAGTAGCAGTTAGACAGTTTGGAACTGACTCCTAGACCTATGGTCAAGATTCAGCTGGAAAAAGTTTGGAAATGGTCTGAGAAATATGTTCGTCTAGCAGATTTCTAGTGCCAAAATTATTTGATTCAATGTTGTTATTAGTAATGAGGCAATCAGTGTTGTTAGGGTTAGATGTTTACTGGAGCTGAATTGTTCATAGTTTTGTTATATTGCAATTCAAATTTTCTAGAAATCAAATAATTTGCTGATAGTTTTTTGACAGCTTTCTATCAACTTCTCTGATCTTTCATGAGAATTTGTTGAATTGTTGCAGAGTTAACCTTATTGGAGAACATGTGGATTACTGCGGATACTCGGTATGTCCAATGGCTTTGGAACAAGATATACTTTTAGCCGTATCCATCGAAGATGATAAAATGCTGCACCTACAGAATTTGGATATGAAATACAAAGATTTCTGTTGCGACATCAGCACCTTTGAGTAAGTATGAACATTTGATGATTCATTAGTTTCAGTAACAAGCCTATGGACAAGAGAGTCCATAGGCTTTTTAATCTGTTTTTTATTTCATACAGGGATATAGTCTATGAGGAATATATCTGAAACTACTTAAGCAATACACCACATTTTTTTACTTTGTTGGTGTGAACATTTTCCAGTCCTCTTACTCTCAGATGTTGTAAATGCTAAAATAATCTTAGATATGTACCTACTTGAAAATATTATTCATCTGGTCAATCATTATTCTTATTTGGAGAAGTTCTAGATTGTAGGTATTGATTCCAAGTTCCACAGTTTGATGAATCCCATAGAATATCAAATGAAATTATCTCAGCCATTGGTATTTACGTCGTTTTTTGTTTGGTACGCTACTGTGATCTGAAACAATTCCCAACTGCGAGTTAGTAAAGTGGCGTCATTAACTTAAACTTTTCAATTAATCCCTTGAATAAAATTGAGTTTGAATCTGCGATTAATCTCGCTTTCAAGAAATAGAAGACGACCCCATTAAATTTAAATGAAAATTGAAGCGTTTTGATTGCCCATTTCATTAATGCACCGGAAAATGTTTGGACATTTTTGTTGTTTCAGCAAACGAGGACAAACGAAATAATCAGTGAATCCGTAATTTTCATGTGTATTTGGTCTGTAGCTATAGAAATGTGTGCCACTCTACAGAGGGGAATTTCTCCTATCTGGAAAATATTTGTTTGCGTTCATCCCGATTCCTATGAACTCTGATTTTGAATATTATATCTATAAAAAACAATAGCTGTGAAATAGCGATACGTATTTTCCTATGCAATAGCTTTTTCAAGCAGCAATGATGAATCACCCCTAATTTACAAACATTCCACACTCAGCCGTAGTCTATTTCCTCAAGCAGCGGATTAAAAAAATCATTTTCAAGTGACTATTCTATTGACGTACATAACTGAGTCTGTTGAAAAGTGAAAGATGTAGTATTTATTCCAAACATTGGAATGAATACTGAAGGGGACAAAATAGAAATCGATGAATAACTGTTTAAAAATCTGTTGAAAATCAGTTTTTCCGTTAATTAGATGTCGCACCTCTACGAACGACAATCCTCAGAAATCGAAACTTGTGCGAGCTAAGGATTAACGAGGTCTTACCTTTCAACGTTTAATTTCTGATACTTTTTGAGAAAAATGAAAATTCCCCTCATTTCCTAAACATATGCTCCGTCAGTATCTATTTTCATACAGTGCATTTCTTCAATGCCCCCCCTTTTATTTTTTGAACGGGTTAACTCCAAAAATTAAAATTCAAGATAATGAAATGAATACTTTATTTTGAAGTGAAATTGACAGATGAAACTTTCAGAATGACGACTGGGCGCTATCTGGGGAAAAAAATAAATGGAAAGGGGGGTCTCAAGCATATTACCTCATATTTTGTAGTTAAATGCCAATGTATTCAGACAATTATTGAAAGTTCCGCCATTTTGTAGTAGTTGAAGATATTAATGTGTGCTTGTACAACATAATCTTTCCTGGTGTTAAGAATCCAATTTCAAACAATCAACACGGTTTCTTTAGCAGAAGATCAACAGTAACTAACTTAATGTGCTTCACACAATCAATAAGTAATGCACTTAATAATAACCTACAAGTAGATACTGTCTACACAGATTTCTCGAAGGCGTTTGACAAGTTGGATCATAACATTCTCATCAATGAACTTCACCAATATGGATTCGACTTCCAACTCTTAAACCTTTTCCGCTCATATTTAACTGAACGTATCCTATTCATAGATTATAGGGGTCACAAGTCCTTTCAATTTATTGCAAACAGTGGTGCCCCTCAAGGAAGGAATTTAGCACCTCTTTTATTCTCACTCTTCATTAACGACATAGGAAATACTTCCCCCCCTTCTTCCCCCCAATACAAACAAATGTAAATACTCAAAATACACCCTTGAATATAATGTTATTTCTCATGATTACTGCATAAATAACACACCTCCTAAAATAAGCACTCATCAAAAGGATCTTGGTGTTACATTTGACCCTAAACTGAGTTTCTCCATCCACTATGACACAATAACATGCTCAGCCAAACGGATGCTAGGGCTCATTTATCTTAACTGTAAGAACTTTCGTAACAGAGACAGTTTTTTAACTATTTTCAATGCATACGTCAAATCTCGGCTGTGGAATATGCCTCCCTTATTTGGTCACCCATATACAATGTCCACATCAACAAAATCGAGTCTATACAAAGAGGCTTCATGAAATATTTTACTTACAAGCTAGAAGGAGTTTACCCTGAACAAGGCATCGACAACAGAATACTACTGAATAAATTTGATCTATTATCTCTTTAAAACCGAAGAACCTAGTACTCTTTAATTTTCATTTATAAACTAGTGAATAATCTGATTGACTATCCCGAACTACTCTCCCACTTCAACTTTCATGTTCCACGAATCAATTCTAGAACTGAACTGACTTTTTATCTACCAATTTCTGGAACAAATATATTACTGAAGTCACCAGTTGTTGCAATAAGCAAACTTTACAATCAACTCTGTGAAAATCTCGACATTCATTATGAACCTATTGGTCAAGTTAAGAACCACGTTAAGAAACTTTTACACTCTAGTCAAAATACATAAGCCCAAATTGAAAGTTATTCTACCATGTGAGCTCATTACCACTACTGTATTACTGCTGAATTATGTTTTTTTTGTAATACACCTGAACTATGTTTTTACTTCTTAGCTCTATATCTGACTTATGGTTTTTTTTATTTACTCTCCTAGCTTTCTGCACACAAGTTTTCCACCTAATTTTTTGCTTAACTCTCCTAAATCTTTACTTCATTTTGTTTTTTGTTTACTCGCTTCAGGTGTTTCTAGTTGATAAATTAGTATTGTATTCATGTATATGTGTATGTACATATGTATGTGTATTGTGTGTATATAGGCAGATATAAACTGTAACATGCTTGTTAATAATATTAATATGTCTTGTTATTGGGATTTATTCTTGTTTAGGCATTAGACCATTTTTTTTCAATGTTTCATCCATTTATTTCATTATCCCAAATTTCAATTTTTCGAGTTGACTCTTTCAAAAAATAAGAGGGGGGCGGACATTAAAGAAAAGCTCTGTATATCCGCATTCATATAAACAGGGATCTGTTGTTGAGATTAGACAAAAGTCTGTGTTATGAGAAGTTCTCTCTAGTATTTTTGAGAAAGTGGAATTTGTCTGTGATTATCTATTATAACAGAGTCGTTTCTTCTGAATACTGGAAAAACGACAGTAATTTCTAATAAATTTGGAAATTTTCCTGACTGCAGCAATAAAGCAATCAAGTGTGTGAGGGGAGCTGAAACAATTTCACAAATAGTTTTGAATCTTCTGTACATATCTTATCTATTCCTGAACTAGTTTTGGTTTCGGGGGAGAACACTATTTTTATAATATAAATTTCGGACGGGCATTCTACATAAACACTCTTTATTTGTTGAATAAGTATCTGTCTATGTTTTAATAGTTTCCAAAAATATTAGCAATCCTATTAGTATCTGCTATAAACTGTTCATCAGTAATCATCGATTGCTAACTGCTAACAAATTTCCGAATCATCTCTTGTGCTCTTTCCTACTAAAAGTTTTTTCAGTGTCTGAAAAAATCATAATTTAGAAAGTTTTCCTGAAGATTCAACAAAAACGCTCATCTTGAATTTCATTAGTTCGGACTTCCATTGTCTGATATCATATAAAATGATTGGAAATCCCTGAAAAAACCTATAAAAAGAAAAATTAAAGAAGAATAGCTGAAAATAACAATTATATTAGGCAAAAAAACCCTGAAATGAAATTACAGTGAAATAAAATACAATTGAACAACAAATAAATGAATCAAGAGATTCCAAGCCGGGTTACTTCACGACGTTTCGATTGTTAGTATCCACAATCTTCCTCTGGTGATATAATATCAGACAATGGAAGTCTGAACTAAAGAAATTCCTCATGAAACATTGTCAATCACTTAAAAAAACATTCCTGTTGAATTCATAGCTGGATGTATAGACTAGATATATTCCACATCCCAAATTCACCCTTTGTATTCAAGGCAATTATTTCTCTTGCAGGATAACGTCTGGCGAAGGAGCTCCTCAATGGCATCAGTATTTCGTATGCGGTGTCAAAGGCGTTCTTGAGGTCCTTCCGAAGGATGTTCCGCTGAAAGGTATGAGAATAGTCGTCAGCGGCACAATTCCTCAAAGCGCCGGTTTGTCGAGTAGCAGTGCTCTCGTCAGTGCTGCAGCTTTAGCCACTTCACACGCACACAAGGTAAGAAGCTTTTGAATCACGGAAAGCCATTAGTGCCAAGAGGTCTCAACATAACCCCAATTTAATTTACACGGCATGACGTAGACTCGTGTGAAACCACTTACGCGATGACGGGCCTTTCCATAGGTTCACAGTTGGATAGATGTATCATTAGAACTGGTAATTATCCTAAGTGAGATAGACTGATACATCGTTAGGATTACGAAGTGTAAATGAGAAAAAATTCGAACCCAGAAGAGAACTCATCAGTTCCTACACATACAGTGTCATCCAGTTTAAACCAACAATACTGAAAAACTCAACTGCAGTTAGAGGGTAGCCCCTGCTCACTTGTCTGTTCGTTCGTTCAATCTCTCATTTCATTCCCAAATGTTCCGATAGTCATTCTGCTGTGAAACAGTATACAGTGTCATCCAGTTCAAATATTCTGTTAGTCAGTCTGCTGTGATATATAGTATATAGTGTTATCCAGTTCAAACCAACCATACTGAGAAACTCAACTCCAGTTAGAGGATAACCCCTGCCCACTTTGTAGGTTCGTTCGTTCAATCTTTCATTTCATTCCCAAATATTCTGATAGTCTTTCTGCTGTGATATACAGTATACAGTGTCATCCAATTTGAACCAACCAAACTGAAAAACTCAACTTCATCTAGAGGGTAGCCCCTGTCCTCTTTGTCTGTTCGTTCGTTCAATCTTTCTATTCATTCCTAAATGTTCTGATAGTATTTCTGCTGTGATAAACAGCATAGAGTGTCATTCAGTTCAAACAAATCGAACTGAAAAATTCAACTGCAGTTAGAGGGTAGCCCCTGCCCACTTTGTCTGTTCGTTCGTTCAATCTTTCTTCACATTCCCAAATGTTTTAATAGTCATTCTGCTGTGATATACAGTATACAGTGTTATCCAGTTCAGATATTCTGATAGTCATTTTGCTGTGTTATACAGTATACAGTGTCATCCAGTTTAAACCAACCATACTGAGAAACTCAACTCCAGTTAGAAGATAACCCCTGCCCACTTTGTCTTTTCGTTCGTTCAATATTTTATTTCATTCCCAAATGTTCTGATAGTCATTCTGCTGTGATATACAGTATACAGCGTCATCCAATTCAAACCAACCAAACTGAAAAACTCAACTTCTCTTAAAGGGTAGCCCCTGTCCACTTTGTTCGTTCGTTCAATCCTTCTATTCATTCTCAAATGTTCTGATAGTATTTCTGCTGTGATATACAGTATATAGTGTCATCCAGTTTAAACAAACCAAACTGAAAAACTCAACTCCAGTTAGATGGTAGCCCCAGCTCACTTTGTATGTTCGTTCGTTCAATCTTTCTTTTCATTACCAAATGTTCTGATAGTCATTCTGCTGTGATATACAGTATACAGTGTTATCTACTTCAAATATTCTGATAGTCATTCTGCTGTGATATACAGTATACAGTCTCATCCAGTTTAAAATACCCAAACTGAAAAACTTAACTCCAGTTAGAGGGTAGCCCCTTCCCACTTTGTCTGTTAGTTCATTCAATATTTCTTTTCATTCCCAAATGTTCTAATAGTCATTCTGGTATGATATACAGTATAGAGTGTTATCCACTTCAAATATTCTGATAGTCATTCTGTTGTGATATACAGTATACAGTCTCATCCAGTTTGAATCACCCAAACTGAAAAACTCAACTCCAGTTAGGGGTTAGCCCCTGCCCACTTTGTCTGTTCGTTCGTTCAATCTTTCTTTTCATTCCCAAATGTTTTGATAGTCATTTTGTTGTGTTGGTTTGACCCGGTTGCAGAAAGTTTTAGTTAATCAGTACAGCCGCTGACCACCATACGGTAACCATGGTCTTTTTTTGGTGGGTTTTCGCCTTTGGGAAGTACCTGTGAGGTCTATCGGTGACCAAGCACTGTTCTGAACGTCTCCTATTGGTAGAGGTTCCACTTTCCACCACATGTGACGGTTCGGTCCAAGAAAAGATCGTTTTGGTTGCGCAAAACCAAGGAAGAAAAGACCTCGAAACGTGACACTTTATTTCTATCGTTCTAATCGTGGGGCACTCACTTTTTAAGCTTTTCGACCTTTCCGATACGTTTCAAACAGACATCATTTGTGATGGGTTAGTCTCCACCAGGGTCCTCAAAACCTCGCTCTGGATTACTGGAGGTCACATTCATCAACGTAATCTTCATCAAGAGCCACACTGTCAATCGAGACAATTCAATACCCCTTTTGGAAAACGATTCCTCTTTTGTCTCAAAATAGGCCTCAGTTCCAGCAATAACCTCTTCTGCGAACAGCCAGTGGTTGCTAGGAGCCAAATCTGGCGGATACGGTGGATGTACGAGCAATTTGATGTTCAATTCATGTAGTTTTACCATTGTTCCAAGGTCTAACCTTCAAATGTATGATCCTCAGCCCGTGGTTTCATAGTAAAAGTGTCCCGTTTCAATTAAAGACGTAGATATTTTTTCGTTACCATAAAATGGTGACTCAGTTAAAAATAATCGCCACTGTTGACTTTGTTCATCATAAAATCAGTAAATTTTACGTTTCAGTTGAGAAATGTTGATAATTAGTCAGACAAAAGCCTTTTTCGGTGATCATTTCATTCATAGGAAATATAATAATTTGTGTGGGAAACGAAAGCTCTTGGTAATTCTCGGTAACAAATGAATGTGTCCCCCTCAAAAGCAAAATTGACCTGTCCGAGCATTTTTGCGTTAAGTTACAAAGAAAGGAGAAAAGCAAGGTGCATACTTTTCGTTGGATATAGCAATATCCTTCAGAGCTAACTTCGCTTTTCATCGGCAATCGTGTAACTTGTTTACGGTGAATAAAAACCATTCATTATTAATGTTATTAACTTCATGAATTTCCATCAACCAACTGAAACCTAGATGTTCAATAATTGAAACAATACTACA
>NW_019295049.1:0-10695 GCF_000500325.1 Leptinotarsa decemlineata
AATATAGAAATCTAGAGGTGTCATGTTGGTGAACGAGGAGGCCACTTAACAGGACCATTTGTAGCAATCCATCTGTTTGCAAAACTGCTGAAAATAGATCATCTGACGAGCCTCTAGATCAAAATTGTCGATAAACTCTTCCAACACTCCTATCAATATAACGGAGTCCGTTCAAAGAACCATGATAGAAAAATGGATAGATAATTCTGCCTCTGAATAGATCACACCAAACATTAATACTGAATCGTCTTTGCGGATTGTTGGGATAGACTAGAAATGAATTATGTCTACTCCAATAATGAACATTTTTTTTTATACATCACACAATTTGAAAAAATAACCTGATAGCTCCGTATAATTTCTATAGAAGTTTTGATATTGTCTGCATTTATTCAAAAACCACCGACAAAACCCCAATCTTCTCTTAGGGTCACCAGGTTCTAATGTTTGCGCTGATCCTAACTTATAAGGAGATATTTCTGATATTACAAAACATTTTTTAGTTCTTCTCTTCTCAAAAAATTTTTCATTGTTCCTGAATCGACGATGAAGCAGCAAAAAAACGCCGGGAACGAATTGTTGTAGTGTTGGAGTGCTCTTACGCTGATTTTCTGGAAAACCAAGTAGGATTCTAACATATCACATATTTTTTGATGGGAAAACGGCATTTTGAAAAATATTCCTACGGTACCTACTTGACATAATTTATGACATTGTCATGATATACTTGAGACTGTTTGACAAATAGTATTTCAAATAGTTTCAAGGCAAATTGATTGCTCATAATAACTCTGTTTTATCGAATCAAACACATTTTTTCCAACCGCTTTAATATGACGCTCCAGTATTTTCTGTTATGTACAAAAACGGCAATTAATAACAATATATTATCATTCGTATTAGTACCAAAATGGGTTATTTCGACAATAATGAGGTTTTATTTGCCGAAACAAAGACATTTTTTGTACTAGTGAAATGAATATATTTCCTCATGTCGCTTAGAACTTCAGGAAGAAAGGTGATATGAATGAGCTTTGTTGTTGAGAATGTTATCACGAATCGAAATGCATGATGAAATAGAGGATGTTCTATATTTTGAAAACGCGACTGTCAATTTTTTGTGTTTTCGGCATCGAGAGAGTCATTGAAAATAATAATATTTGCTTATTTTACCGACTCCGTAGCATCAATAATAACGGAGTTGGCAATAGTGCCGAATTAATTTAGAACACCCTGTATAATGGATAATATTGGATAATAGCATGGGGTGTTACTTCCAATAACAAAAACAACAGTAATAGCTCACAAATAGCATAAAACTCAATTTTGCAAATAATATTGAAAACAATTTTTTTTAATAATTTCGGACAAATACAACTTTGTTATTTCAAATAGGACACCCTGTATTTTTTTCGTCTGAACAATATAAAATTCAATTATATTCTAGATCAATTTGGGGTTTCCTTATACCTAACCGAAATAGTTCTTATTTCAATGCATTGGTTGAAACAAGATATCTTTGAAACGATATTTATTCAACTTGTTGAAAGAATTATTGTTGACAGTTATTGTGTTTTACGTTATTCAAAACATTCACCCTTGGCAATGGAAAATCTTCCCATTGAAGAGCGGATAAATATGATTTTAGTGATTGATGACTATTTCGAGACGAGGGTGTATGCCCAAAAATATTGAGACCAGAATCATCCAAACAAGTTTGTTTTTAAACGATTGCTATATGAATTTCGTAGGACTTAAGTGTACCTTATGAAAAGGCAAATAGACCAAAAACGTCATTGGAAATTTCTTATTATGGGATTAATCATAGAAAACCCTCATATGAGTCAACGTAGAAGGAGAAAAATACAGGGATAGGCAGGCGGTGCATTTCTAGGGTAACAAAAAAATACACCCGTACAGTCATACTCAGGTGTACTAGGAATTATATGAAATAGACTTTCATCGACGAATCGAATTTTGTCTGTGGTTTCTGGACAAGTTCAGTGCGGATGAACATTTTGTGGCTCCCATTTTATTTTCTGGTGAATCTAGTTTCCCTAACAATGGCTTAGTGAACAGAAACAAATTTCTTTATCATTGTGATGTGAATCCTTATTGTTTTTGCATTTTGTATCACCAGAAAACATGTTCTGTTAACGTATGGAGAGAAATTATATGTACACAAGTTATAGGACCATACTTTTTTATTGAAACTTATATCGATAGCCCGAAACCTCTTTTGTGCACGGTTTTATGCTCGGTCAGAATTTAAAGAGATGATTTTTATTCACTTCAATGTTACATAGTTTTCAATTCTATCTAACATTTTCATAAAAAATCAAAAACTCAAGAATGGTTATAGTTAGGTACATAGGACCTCAAATAAAATCTCATAATTTTTTCCTGACAGATTCAATAGTGTGACGAAATAGCTTCTCAACTGGTAGAACTCTGTCTGTGATATACGGAGATACATCTACGCTCATTCAGGTTCCATCAGGGGTACCGCAGGGATCCCAAATGGGCCCATTGTTGTTCTACTTGTTTGTATCAGACATAGAGTTTGTTTTCAAATATTCAATATCGGCGCTCATGGGGGTTAATGGTCGCGAATTCAAGATGGATTCAATTAATGTTAACACGGTATAAAATTCTTCGTAGGTGAGGATTTGTTGGCCGATAACACGAGCCAAATGAGATTTAACGCTCTTTACTCCGACTTCCCATAACCCATTGAAATGAGGTGCACTTTCAGGAGTAGGATGAAAAACAATATTCTCGTGAGACGCTGAAGATTCGAGCAAGCGGAGTAATTGACGCTGGGCACCCAAAAAATTTGTGCCACAGTCGCTATAAATATGGGATACACGTCCACGACGTGCAATAAACCTTTGCAAAGCTGCTAAAAAACTGTCAGTGAAATGATCGCTGGCAAGTTCAAGATGAACCGCCTTGGTAGCGAAACAAACAAAAATGCATAAATATGCTTTTATTGTTTTCACACCACGATGGCGACTGAGAGTTATCGAAAAGGGTCCCTCATAATCGACACCTGAGTGAGAAAATGGTTTAACTTGAGAAACTCGAGAAATAGGCAAATTCCCCATGAGGGGTTGAAAAGTCTTAGGATTTTGTTTCCAGCATGGAATACATTGAGAGAGAACTGAATTGAAAGCTCTTTTTGGAGGTAAATTCCAAAATTGTTGCGGCAGAAGGAACTGAGTCGTGCGAAATCCTGCATGAAAAAACTTCCCATGAAAATCTTTGATCAAAAGTATAGTCCAACTACTTGAACGTGGAAGCAACATAGGATATTTGGCAGCATGGGAGAGGGAGGCATGTTTCAGACGACCTCCAACACGTAAAATTCCCTCAGAATCCAAAAAAACTTGAAGTTTGATCAAAGGTTTAGAAAAACTTTTACTTTCGATATCTACAGAAAAATGGATACTGTAGAAATAATCAAATTTGTCAACATTCGATAAGGTATCATTATTGTGAATAACTGAGTTGAAATGATCGATAAAGGATGGAAAATTCTTATATTCACCGAGAAATTTTTTAAGTTCTATTTTTGGAAGCTTTACTTTAGAATAATTCGTACTCGTTTGAAGGAATGAAGCAGGTGCCTGTGTGCTATTAACAACGTCAATGAATTCCATATAAACAGACTTTACAGCGTAAAACTCAGCAAGAAACGCTTCTTTTACCGCGTCCTCTGGAGCGGCATCTTCATCTGGAAGTGTAAGCAATGTACTGATAATACAATTATGCTGTTTTGTGAACTCGCCTTTTATCAAATCCAACTCTACGCATCTAACTTTAAATAAAGTTCGATTAGACTCATCAGTTTTAACCCTATCTGCAAGGGCTCTCAATATTGTAATTTCATTTATAGCAGAATTACGATAAATTTTGTATTTTTTAACCTTATCCATTTTGATATGGGAGCAAATGAACAAAGTGAATTCGAAAAGAATACCCAGAAAGTAACAGGCGATAAAAAACGCGAGCAAAAAACGACAGTGGGAATTGAGGAATTCTAAAAAATATAAAAGCACTTCAGCGATCGACGGAGCAATGGTATGTTGAGCGCAAGATGATTAGTTGGTCATGCGCTGTAGATAATAATAATAATAATAATATGTCTTGATTCACACTCAATTATAATACGATAATACAATACTATATCCCATAATAGTGTGTAAGTACGAAAGTACTGTACCTCTTCCGAAGTTACATAGGTGAAGTAGAAGCTATAATCTACAATAGTAGTTGATGTACATTGTACTGACTGACTGACATTACCGAATTTATCATTCAATTTCTTGTATGTTATAGAACTGAATTGAGCAGCAAAATAGTCTGCAATTTCTTCAGGCTGATCAATTTTTTTGTCTCCTACTTTTAATGATATCCTATCGAAATGTTTATTTTTTCCTAATTCTTTATTAACGAATAGCATATGCTATTCATGGAATATTAACATGTAATTTTCAAAAACTCAAAAAATGCTGATATGGACATTTCAGGTATCAGATTGATAAAGACTTACTTTTTGAGCTGAAATAAAAGAAAAACATCATTGACGGCGCGATATGAAAATATTGACTATTATCGACGATGATATAACAATTATAATAATAATGATAATGGAGGAGGTACTTACTGGTCAGGCCTTGTGGAATATTGACTATTATCGACGATGACACAATGAAAATAATGACAGTAAAGAGATTACTGGTCAGCTCCTATGACCCAAGCACAAACCTCTTCAGAGGGCATACCAACATCATACAGGATGTCCCAATTAAATCCATACTTTTAATATGTCACACTTCATTGAGCCACCGTGTGGACTCGAAAATAATTTTCTTCTGCAGTCTCAATCAATATACATATAATGAAATGATGAAATTTCCAAAATAATCAATGATTCGGTTTACAGGAACTGTGTTGTTTGGGATGCCCCACCCTGTATAGTTATCATTGTCTAGTATGAATGTTCTCGGAATTTAACAATCATATAACTCATACAACTATGAGACCTAGAGCAGCCGAAAATTAAAATATCACAATAACAATGTACAAGAAGATCAATGTCCAAAGATTCGTGTTCTATTCTGGTCCAAAACTATACTGAGAAAAAAATCCTACATTGAATAAACAGTTCCTATACTATCTGTATCTTTTCTTATACTCAACTTATATTCACAACAATCATATACTCAACTTTTATCTACTTTTTTTTTGTTTCTCTTAGGAGTTTCAAATTTTATTCATGGTAATTATATCACTTTATTTTTGTCTTGGGATTGTCACATCGTTTCCATAAAAAGTATATATAATACTCTTATTTGGATAAGTAATAAAACACAAGTCAGGCATTTCAATGTTTGGCGAATGGTCTTCTCTATTTGGCCTATTGTGATTATGGGAGATAGTAACGAGTTACTCTTCACGTTACTCCTAACATAAAAAATATCTAGCGAACATCGAGAAGGCGGATTTCCGCTTACAAGTTGGCAGAAGGATAGATACTACATTACAGATACATTTTTTTTTTTTTTCAATATTTTACAGCATCGTCAAATATTTATTTACGGATACTTCCCAAGCAAAAATGGAATAGTGAAGGTGACATTCTACGAGAGCATGGTGAAGAGCTTTCAGTAGTTGAGGAATGAGTATACATATTTGATAAGTATTCGAGTTTATATGAAATGAATCTACAGAGTTGATTTAAACCACCCTATAACGTATACTTACTGTCAAAGAGTTGCAATCTGGTAAGCATCTGGAGAACGAGTAAAAAGTAGATAGTACGTTTCATTCGACTTCACTGTCATGAGACGTTTGTTGAACCACCTGAGTACTTTTCCGGATTCGCTTTCTACTTTTTCTTTCAAAGATTTCTAATCATTATATCTGAGGAGAATTGCAGTATCGACAGAACTTAATCCATTTACTGATAGTTTCATTTGGTCATTGATATAAAAATTAAAAAGCAAGGGTCCAAGTACGGTTGCTTACAGAACACATTACTCTACTAACTTCCAATTGATGAAAACATCTCATGTCGAAAGTGTTTGCAAGGTAACATAACATACAGAAAGAAGAAACTTCCTTGTCGATATTTTCACCGATTTCAGCAGATGACAAACCGATTTGGTTATAAGAAAAAGATTCTTGAAGAGTGGTGTAACTATGTCACTGTCAAAGGCTTCAGCAAAATTTTTTATTCTGAGGCTCCAATTCACATTATACTCTGCAGAAACAACTGTTTTGTTCATTATACATTCAAGTACCTCAGCCGTTGGGTTGTCGGCACCTTCTGCAAGGGTTTCCACTCATTCATTGGTGATTATTCAGTACAAATGAATTCACAACCGAAAAATTTAACTAAATCCAAACCCGAAAGATATTTGAAGAATAGTAATATAGTGAATTACGTAACAAGAGGGAATAATACTGTTTTTTAAACGAGTCGATAACATTCTAGAAGTTTACGTGTCCAAAAATACTGTTTTCGGACGTGTTGCGCACACTACGTTACTGGCAACAGTGCAGAATAACAAATCAATGAGATACATTTCATTTTTTTGATTGACTCGGCCCTTACTTGATGAAGATTCATATCAATTTCATAAACTACAACGGAAACGATTTGACCTTCACAAATATTATTTCCAAAATAACAAGTATGTTATCTACTACGAAAAAGCTACTGTGATAGCAAAACATATCGTGATATGTTTGGAAATAATTTTTGTGAATGTTATATCGTTTCCGTTTCCATTGGCCATTGTTTAGCGATGTTGGTATGCCCTCTGAAGAGGTTTGTGCTTGGGTCACAGGAGCTGACCAGAAATCTCTTTACTATCATTATTTTCATTGTGTCATCGTCGATAATAGTCAATATTCCACAAGGCCTGACCAAGGCCTTCATTATCATTATTATTATAATTGTTATATCATCGTCGATAATAGTCAATATTTCCATATCGCGCCGTCAATGATGTTTTTCTTTTAATTCAGCTCAAAAAGTAAGTCTTTATCAATCTGATGCCTGAAATGTCCATATCAGCATTTTTTGAGTTTTTGGAAATCACATGTTAATATTCCGTGAATAGCATATGCATAATTGTCAAGAAGATTGCGAAATATTGAGTAGCTTATTTGATTTTGTGTATGAAAATAATAACGATCATGACAAATGGAAAAATTACAAAAAATAAAGAAAATCTTTTGAAGCAGAGTTTAGATATTCAAAGGCCAGTCCAGGTGAGTATCATCAAATCAGTACATCACTATCTACAAAAATGAGAGAGACCAGGTATTTATACCAACAATATCCAAAGTTCGAACTTGTCACCAAATAAAATATACATGCATATAAAAGATTTTTTCAAGAAGACAATAAGGACAATAAATTTGATATTATATTCATGAATATTTCCTGCATTTCCAAACAATGAGAAAGTGATTTGTTTGAACTAATACCTGACGTTTTCACAAAATAAAGTACATTCCAAATTCAATTCACAGTTCGGATATAAGATAGAACATAATTTTCCATTACTTTACACTTTTATTGAATTGTTCTGTATTCATTTTCAATTTTATGTCTTTCAAAATTTATTCACAGGTACATCTGGAGATCGTATTGTTTTCTGGTGAGTGCGGGAAATTCAAAATTCAAAATTTGTATACAGAAATTCAAAATTTTCACAAAATTGACAACCGGCAGAGGATGTGAATTATTGTCATATGAAAGCAATATGATATCTGTTGAATAAAATTGAAAGAGAAATCATAAAATTGTTGTTAATATTTAGAAATAATGAAAAGTTTGAATATTGTTGTTGTAAACCGTTTCTCTATTTACGGGTATGAAATGATGCTAACGAAAATTTTAAATGTTTAGACATAAGTGAGGTTAAATATGTATTCACACATATATTGAGGAAATATGTATTTAAATTCAAAAATAAGTAGCAAAGTTAACTAGTTTAGTGATCCAATAATTTTTCTGAAAAAGGGGGTTGTATTCTTGCCGACGTTTCGAATATTAAATTCTTCTTCAGGGCTCGGAAAGTAGTTTTTACGTGTTGATGATAATACTATTATATTTACCTCTTTCCATATCGAATATAAAAAATTATATGTATATATGAAGAATTTGTCCAAGAGGAAACACTGGACAACTGAACAAAAAATTAAATTCATGAATTTCCATCGAAAATAAAATTACAAAGTCTCCAGGATAGACTAACTGACATTTCACAAACTAATAGTGCGTTCCAAAATTCGCATTAGAATTTAGATTTTATTACATTAAACTGTTTCATTTTTCTATTATCAGTTGCGTCTTTCCAAAATTTATCTACAGGTACACCTGAAATTCAGACTGTTTGTTGGTAAGTAATATTTGTGTTTGAGCCTAAATCCACCTGAGGTGTTGAGAAAACTTTCTATACATTGAGGTAAAGGGATTTCAACTCAATAAAAGAGTCTAGCTGAATCAACATTTTTATTTCATTGGATAAAAACAACTGTAATAACAGTGTTGAAAATTGAATTGTTTTAAAGCAATATTTCTGAGAATAATAAATTCACCTATGCGATGCTGATACTGAATATAAATTCACCCACCGGAAATTCATCAAGGTCATGGAAGAACAGTGATGAGAAAATAATTTTGTTTCATGGAGGCGCCTTTTTCCCCTGCGGCTGGCGCCCCAGTTGCGATATTTTAAAATCCTCTCTCATTGCACATCCATGATATGAAACAAACCTGCATACAAAATATCATCTTCCGAAAATATACCATTATGAAAAAACAGTGATGAAAAGGTAACTTTATTTTATGAACGCGCTTTTTCCTGCGCGGCCGGCGCCCCAATTGGAATATCTAAAAATCCTCTCTTATTTCACATCTACAATATCAAACGAACCTACATACAAAATTCCGAAAAAATAGCGGTAGGGGGAAACAGTGATGAAAATGTAATTTTCATATGTAAACGCGCCCCTTTTCAACAACACGAGGGCGCGCCAGTTGGAATATCTGAAAACACTTCCTTAGTGTGCATCAAATACCTGAGAAACACCTATTTACCAAATTTAAGCTCCGTAGGGCTTACCATTAAGGAGAAACAGGGATAAATGAGAGAATGTCAAGTGAGTGATTCTCGCATTCGCACATTCAAGGATTTTTCTTCTTTGGTTCTGTTTTTATTTATTCAGCGCTAGCCATGAGCTCATCTATACAAAGTAGTATTTTTATATATTTATTCATGTATTGTCATATTTACAGTCGTATTGTCTTTTCTGTGGTGAATGAATATTATTATTATCATTGATCATTATAAAGCGTGAATGCATATATTGTATATCTTTCAATATATTTGAAAATACCTAATTTGGAATCCATTGACCTCATATAATTCTAGCCATTTTTTCACTCGGATATTTGTAGAGAGGATGAACATTAAACAGTTTGTGAAGAAAGCATATCCATAACATCACCTCGCAAAGTGCAATCTGAAAACATTTGCAAAATATCAGCTTAAAAACCTAGGTAACGACAGGTGATATTTTTCATGCAAAGTGCCTCAACGGCGTTGGAGACCTTGTTATTTATTATCACTTTCTGTTATGTACAGGGTGACCCTCGAGTGATGACTTCAGACTGAGAGCTTGCATCAAATACGCTGCCCTTTAACATATAACAAAACAATTCACTAGATATTGTTATTTTATGAGTTAACAAAAACAAGTTGGCGATAGCATATGCCTATCTTTCAATGGATGCTTATGAGATACATTTCAATGTTTGAAATAATGGTAACATATAAATTGGTAAGTAATTGGAGAACTATTTAGACGGAGATGATATAATTTCTCATCAAATAAATGTGTTACTTGCCTTAAGCATTTTATACACATTATATTAGTTACCTTTTGCCATGTAATTCAAATGAATGTTTTAGAAGTTGTTGCAAAATTGAAACTATCACATAAGACAATGATTTAAGGAGGCCTGACAAACCATTGCGACAGATCTGATGAAGAAAGGTTCCAAAAGTGCCAGAGTTTGAACAGGCAGGCATATTTTGAAGGTTGAGGTGTATCTTTACTTTTTGTTGTCTATAAGTACATATATTTTCACCTTTTTCAAGCATACTCTGGTCAAGCGAATTTCATCAAAAGACAGATTAGTAGCTGAGGCCTTTGCTCAAAGAGTTCAAATGAGATAATAGAGTTGAAATAAGAGTAAACATTTTGAATCATAAGGGGTCAACGGAACTTGCTCTATATATCTTTATCAATTGGGAGCCTCATCCACACTAAAAGGACTCCGAATGGTCCACAATGTTCCAAAACATCCCAGAGTAATGAAGACTGTTCTGAGATGTTTCATAATGATCTGGTATGTTTCGGAATATTTCCGAACGTTTCACACTATTCTCAAACATTCCAGAATATACCGGTATGTTCTGGAATGCTCTTGGTAAAACTTCCTCATCTCTTCACAAGCAAGTTATCCAGATAAAAACGAGAAGTTTTTTCATGGATTGGGCATAGAGAATTACCACATCATATAATTATCTCCCTTTATCGTGGGATGCGCCCGAACATTCCTGATTATTTCCAAAAGTTCTATCACATTTCAGAATACATGATTTTTCT
>NW_019295050.1:0-15453 GCF_000500325.1 Leptinotarsa decemlineata
CTCTAAAATTTCAATATGGTCAGGTGAATGATTGAACATATTGAGACCATTATAATATATAGAGTCATAGACTAGAGTAGAGGCTGGTATGGGTAATCTTAGGTCGTTAGATTGACGAAGGGCATAATAATTGAAGTAACCGCTAAATATCAGTTTATTCATGATGCGATTGAACAAGTGAGAAATAAACCGATTTAGTAGTAGACAAACCAAAATCCTTATATGTTTTTCTCACTGTAAAACACCCTGAGGCTAGCTTTTTATTGAGGGTTACAATGTGATTGGCGAATTTGAGTTTATTGTCAATTATTACCCCCAAAAATTTAGTACAAGGTCTGTTTTCAATTATCCTGTCCACGTCCTGTGTTGATAAAGGAATGCTGTCAATTAAGCAGCGCAATAATATTAATTTTTGGCAAGAAGAGAAGAATGAGGTAGTGATTTCAGCCAAAATACCAATGTTGATAATATGTCTGAAAATCCAACAAATCCTAATTTTGATTTTTAATGGTTCAAAATCGATTTTTTCATATTTCGATTGTTTAAATGATCAGATAAAAATAATTTTGCTTTTGAAAATTATAATTTACACTTCTAAATAGTTGGGAAAAACATTTTTTTTCATTCTTTTTTTAATTGTTTGTCAGTTCAACAATTTGTTATAAGCGTTATCAACCAACGTTATATCAAACTAATACAATCAACTAACAATGATTCCGTACATTTGCCTTTATATACCATTCAGGAACTTGATTGAGTACCTGAATTCACAGTTCACAATGCGGATGTGCCAGTTTAAAAACTGGAGAGTAAATTAAATGGATTTGATCATTTAACAGGTTGCACTCCAGATTTTTCCAACTTGTCGAACTTTGTCGACAAGTTGTCGATCTTTGATATTGAAAAAGAAATGAGATAACCTTGCATGTAGTCTAAATGTTACTTCCACATTGTTTTTTCTGGAGAAACCTGCGATTATTTCTGTTCTTTTTCCAAAATATGCGTTACCCATTTTTGATTTCTGGTTGTTTGACCTGAGGATATATTAATCTATGAGTGAATTTCCGGCTTTGTTTCCTGACTAACTTCTGGATAGTATCTGCGTTGAAACCATTATTATGACCTATCTGTGTAATTGTATCAATTTCGCTAGCTATATTGTCTACAGACTCAGGAAGTGTGAATGCTTTGTGCAACATTGGGTTGTAGGCTACTAATTTATGACTGACTGGATGGAAAGAATCGCTTGGGATGGTGATGTCTGTATAGCTAGGTTTTCTGAAAACATTGAACTCGAATTCATTCTGATTGTGTGTAATGGCCGGGTCCAAGAAATTTATCTGTTTCTCTATCTCTGTTTTGAGTGTGAACTAAATGTTGCTATTGAGATTGTTCATAAATGTCATAAATTGGTTCAGCTGTCGTGTAGTACCTATGAAACAGGCAAGAACATCGTCTATATATCTGTACCAAAAATTAATATTTTTTTTACCCAGATCGGATTTTACTATAGTGCTCTCCAAGTTGTTCATAAATATGTCTGCTAAAAGTGGACTAAGGGGTGAGCCCATTGGTAAACCTGAATCCTGTTTATAGAATTTGTTGTTGAACTGTAGGTAGCTCTGATTCAGGCACACATCGAAAGCTGTTGAAACTTCAAAGGAAGTGATATGGTCTACTTTGGCTTAATCTGATATGTCTAAAATGAGGGACTTACACTCGTACGGTATGTTGGAGAACATACTCTTCACATCGAATGAAACTAAAATTGAATTATGTGGCGTGGTTTGGTTCCTTATGTTTTCTACCAAAGTCAGTGAATTTTTAATGCTGTGAGGTGGGACGAAATTGGTGATATTTCTGAGCAACTTGTTAAGATGTGTTCCTAGTTCTCCTAATGAACTATTTATATACGAAACTACCAGTCTTATGGGGTTATCCTCTTCATGTGTTTTCAACAGACCATACAGTTGAGAGCAAGAGGAGTTCATGTTGATGATTCTCCGTTTCTCTGATTCCGTGAAAATGATTTTAGTATCTGAGAGGAAATTTTTCAGTTCATTTTGACTATTGATCGTCGGGTCTTTCTTGACGACAGTAAGGTTTTCATCTCGAATGACAGACTTGATTTCCTGAACATATGCTTCTCGTTCAAGGATAACTATGGCATTCGATTTATCAGCTACCGTGAAAACAAGATCATTATTTCTTTTTTTTGTAGTATAGTTTTTATTATACCGGTTTCTCTACTGTTTGATAAAGAGAATGGATGGTTCTGAATTACTTCATTTATCTTGTATGCCCCTATATCTCTATTATCTGCCTGTTTCAGTGCAATAGCTGTATCTGTTATCAACGTATCCAAACTATTTTTATTAATTATTGTTGGTGTATATTTCGGCCCCTCGAATCGATCAAATACAAAACTAATTCGATGGTAACACTGAAGCCCTCACAAACGGCCCCAGTTCAATCAAGCACTGAAATATCAACTGAAATTGTATATCAAAAATTTTACCGAATCAATCCATCCAACAGAACCAAAAGAGGTCTAATTAACGCACTTGGCAGCATCAAAAAATCAATATCCGGAAATTCAGATCAAGAAGATACTCAACGGTATGACCAAGCAATAGCATCACTACATAAGAGAAGATATAATATCCTGCAGAGATTGAACCAGCACATATCTATCACCACCGCACTCATAGAGAATTTCATCAAAACCGTGTCGTCGTTATGATGGTCATCGGTGAACCATCAGGATAAAAAGACCCCTGAAGAAGACCTTCACTCGTGCTGGCGAAACGAGAGGATACAGTTTCAAACAACGACGGCCTTCAAACCCGAACGAAGATCGTAACACTGGAAATATTAGCCGCGAAAGCCTTAACCAATTTATACCCTGTATACCTCCATAGCAGCCATATTTTTTTCTCTGACGTGGGTAGTTATGTTTTTTTCTTTGAAGGTGCACACCTTGTATACCACGATGAAAACTTTTCTTCAACGCTGCAAACACACCCTGTATACCTCCATAGTACCCATATTTCTTCTCAAACACTGTCACAGAGCTCTACGTTCTTCATTGCTTTTATCAGTTGAATATCCGGTGTCACAGAATACGCCTTGCTCATCTACTTACCACTTCTCACTAGTCTCTTTTATAATTCATAATAGCCATTCAAACTCGTCCCACATTAGTCCTACCTGAATATTGGAGATTGGACTTTATTGGAAACATACACGGATATGATTTATAGAGCAGGAATTCTTGGTGAAATATGCAATATAGTCTGAATACAAATTCTGAAGTGCAATATATTTTGTGCACGAAAGCCATCGAAACTGCCGCTCTGTTGTGAACGATAGATAGGCAAAATTCAAAAGGGATAACAGATATTCGTAGAAAGGCATTCATTCATCCGATGAATCTTGTCGTGAGAAGAGTTGATCCCATTTGCGTTTCACCGCAATACATCTACCTGTAACGTAATTAATAATCAGAAATTATTATATCACTGAAAATTTCTTGGAAAGTGAAAAATATTATTTGAAATTTTGAATGGTGCAACTAATTTTAATTCATTTCCAGTATTTTAATATTATTATATGTCACAAAAAGGATTTGAAGTTTCACAACTCCTATTTACTATATGCGAGCTCTTTCGACATCTAGTCGTGCTATCATCTTCAACGCTAGCATATAATAAATAGGAGTTATAAAACTTCAAATCCTTTTTGTAACATATTATCTGCAATTATCTGCGAGCGCTTTCGACAGCTGGTCGTGCTGTCATCCTCTAGGCCCTACTCAATCTGAACGTGTCATCCTGTTGTGTGTCATTTCAATGCTGAACAATAGTTTTTGATGTATTTCGTTGATTTCTTTTGTTATTCAATCTATTCTTATTCCATTGTTTTGTGATATGTACAGTCCATCGTCAACGTATCTGAACCATTCTTCTCTTTTATCATGTGTTTTTATTATTGTTAAGATTTTCTCATCTATGGTTTGCAGGTATATTTCGGATATAATGCTAGATAGTGGAGATCCCATCGCTAGTCCATCTGTTTGTTTATTAATTTTTCCTGTGTTCTGTTAGACTGTGTTCCATCTGGTTAATATAGGTTTTGTCTATGTTTTGGTGTTTTAGTTAATCAAATATGATGTTTATACTTTTGTTGACTGGTATGTTGGAGTACATGTTTTTTTATGACGAATGAGAATAGTTTAGTGTTTGGGCTGACGTTTGTCGTTGAGTTTCTGTCTGTGAGTTCCATTGAATGTTTGACCTGTTGATTTTTGGGTGTATCCGAAAACGGATACACCCAAAAGACAATAGATAAATTAGAAAACACAATCAAATAAAAAATACAGAACAAGGATCAAGCCACCCCAACAGACAAAATAACACAACGATGGACAGCAATTACGTACATAGGAAACCAAACCAAAACACTAACAAACATATTCAAGCCATTGAACATCAACATAACATACAAGCCAAATACGAAAATAACAAAAAAATGAACAGATATGGAAAAGAGGAAGACAAAAACCAAAACGGAATATTAAGTATACAATGCTCGGACTGCAATAAATTCTATATCGGCCAAACTAAGAAAAAACTGATCCAAAGGTACGATGAGCACAAAAGGCGTACATAAACCCAATAGTATATGAATCAAACCTCGCAACACACGTCATACAAAACAAACATAATTTCCCCCCTCCGGAGAACATAAGTCAATAAGGGAAACCGCATGAACATTTGGGAAAACACAAATCAAAATACATCAAGACCTAACATTTAATATATTAAACAAATCAAGACACACTCCTAGAAACAATAAACCTAGAGAAGATCCAACACAATCCAAATACAGGCATGTTTACCTAAAGTACCCGAAGTACCTGTATTGAGGCGTTCGGACCGTATAAAAGGACACACAACAGGATGACACTTTCAGATAGAGTAGGGCCTAGAGGATGACAGCACGACCAGCTGTCGAAAGCGCTCGCAGATAATGAAATAGATAATAAACCGACTGCGGTTGTCGGTTGATTGGTCAAACCATTAACACTGACATAAATACTTGGATAGTTGACTTGGATGTCACACCAATAGGTGGTTCCACTTATGTTTCGCTTGCGTTTACGCAGCTATTTTTATCAAGTACTTTCTTGGTTTTTCCCATTTTGTCTCCATTAGTCAGGGAAGCAATGGATCATACTGTAGACGACCCCTCCCGATATAGAAGGCCTCGACACTCTGTCGAATGAGGCCCCTATATCTTCCGTTGAAAGATGAACAACGTTTTTATCCAATTCACCCCAGCCAGGCAGGGGTACACCTTGAAGGGCGGTACTGATGTCTGAAGGCACTCATGCCGCCATACCATTAACACCCGTTTGTCCTTCTGGCAAACATCAGTCCAAAGGTGAGGGAGTCAGGCTCCAAAGTGTCTAAACTCAAGATGACTTCCACCCATTTTGTCTTCAATCGAGGACCGCCTGTCCGGCACTGACAATGCCCAATAGGCTGAAACAGCTTGCTACCGGTGGCTCTTAAAATGAAATCAATAAGGGAATTTTTTTTTAGTAACGACTGAACGACTTTTGAAGATAAAGTATACTGGGACTAAAAAGTCCGATTTTCTGTGTCTGAACCATAAAAGAGCCTGCAATTAACAAAAATTACCACATCTGGCAAGACAACTGGGAACCCTACCAGAGGCGTACCAAAGTGAGTGTAGACGTGTGAGAAAGTGTTCTGTACTTATTTGAAAGATACGACAGAAATAAGACTAAATAACTATACCAACGTTTGTTTGAAGGTGATTGACAATGTTTCGTGATGAATTTCACTAGTTCGGACTTCCATTGTCTACTATATAAAATTATTTGAAATCCCTGAAATGAAATGACAGTGAAACAACCTACAAATCATTTTATATATCAAATCATTTTATATAGTAGACAATGGAAGTCCGAACTAGTGAAACTATACCAACGATTACCCAAAAGTTTAGTGCTACAATCTATACAAATAACATCACTTATTTTCATTGTTGTATTTCGATTTTGAGTGAAAAATAAGAAATTCAATGAATATGTCAGCGAAATGTGACAAATGCACAAAAACTACAAATGATAGAGCGCCAGGCCTACAGTGTAGTTATTGTTCAAAACTTTTTCACTACAAATGCTTTGAAATATCTAAAGAACAAAGTGCTGTGTTTACTACCATGGAAGGGACATTTCATAAATGCGAGGATTGCAGACAACTCATGGGCGGGGAACCCGTTATCGCACCGGGTACAGAGTGTGCCAATTGCCGCGAATCAACTCGGTCGATCAAGGATCTCACTGTACTAGTGGAAGGTTTGCAGGAAGAAATCAAGGAAATCAAGGAGAACAAATACTCTGATAATGCTGAAACCATTATAACTGAAATTTCGGAAAGACAACGAAAAGAAAAAAATATAATTATATATAAACTGAAGGATGATGGCCAAGACTCCAATATGAAAAATGCCAGATATAATTGGAGCTATTGCCCCGTCAGTAAATACTGAAGATATGAAAATGTTGAGGATTGGAAGAAGAGGTGTTCAACCACCACCACTGAAAGTGATTCTGAATAGACGAGAAGACGTCTATATGGTATTGGAAAATAAACATAAAATAAAAAATTTCAATTTCAACGTTGAAATTAGTACCGATAAGACAATCCTCCAAGGTGAATATTTGAAAACGTTTCTCTTGCAATTTAATGAACGAAAACTAAATGGCGAGGATAACAAATACATTAAATATGTTAATGGCGTTCCTTCTATCAATAAATCAAAAAACTGAATATAAGATTCAGTCACGTGAATATTCGTTCTTTAAATAATTGTTTTGATGATTTCAAAGACTCTATCAATAATAACAAAAGTTCAATAATTGGAGTCACGGAAACATTCTCGCTCCAGAATATCTAGATAAATTTGTTACTATACCTAACTTCAACTTGATACGTATGGACCATGACGGTAGAGGTAGTGAAGTATGTTTTTCCATCAAATCGCCGTATAAATACAAATTATATTACTCTTCAATTTCGGCAAATGGTCTAGAGCAGCTATGGATTATAGTCAATATAAACAAACATAAAGTAGTCTGTGGAGTTGTTTATCGCCCACCAGGAACAAATGTAGAAGACTGTATGCAGGGGTTAGCTGATGTACTGGAACGAGTGTATTTGGAAACATCTACTGTGGTGTTAGTTGGTGATATTAACATTGATTTGCTAAACTGTGACTCTCGCGACACTCAACTATTCACTGCCCTAGTTTCTTGTTTCGATATGAATCAAATTGTAGAAAATTCTATTCGGATAATAACAACTTCTGAATCTCTGATTGATGTCACTTGCATTAGTAATGGTAAGAAATTCTAATACACTTGATATGAATGGTATAACTGATCATCTGATAGTATTTTGCGATATTGATTTCGAAGGCGAAGACGCTTATGATAATCACCATGGGGTGATATTGTGACTATGCAAGATATTGATTCCAAAGTAAATTTTCTCAACGAATGCATCATTATACTTTTTGACAAACATGCTCCAATTAGCACTGTAAACAGTAAACATAAAGCATCCTCGTATATATCTTATGATATCAAATTGATGATAAAAACCCGTGATAGAACTCATGCCAAATATCTTAAAGATGAGACAGCAACCGCTAGACAGTACTATGTCACTCTACGCAACTACGTCAATGACGCAGTAAAACGTGAAGGAACAGCATATATACAATTTGTTTTGAACAAAAATAAAAACAATTCAAAAATGGCATGGAGAAATCTTGCAGATTGGGGTGTTACCACAAAATCATCCTCGCAAACCAATAGCCTGCCAATTGAAATACATAGACCTGAAGAAATCAATAACTATTTTTTAAACGTGGCTGGAATGATGACACTCTTCAATTCTAGAATGATAATAAATTGAACGCTCCTATGAACTTTTCCCTCACCGATATATTTGATGATATTTTGACTGCTATCAAAATCATATTTTCAACGAGTCCTTCAGACAGAGTATTTTTCCAGATGTTTGAAAGGTTGCTAATATAATTCCAATTCCGGAAAAGAATGCATCTACCACGTTCAGTGACCTGAAATAAAAGCTTTTCTTGAAGAAAATCGAATACTCCCGTACGAGCAGTCTGGGTTTCGCAAAAAACACTAAACACAGACTGCACTCTTGAAAGTAATCGAGGATCTTGCGAGATTCAGAGATCAATCAAAAGTCACCATTTTAGTACTGCTTGATCAAAGTAAAGCTTTCGATTTAGTTAATTTCGATTTACCCATCAGCAAGCTCAAGTTCATAGGATTCGATGACATTTCTCTCAAATGGATGACCAGCTATCTCACAGGTCGATCACAGAGGGTCAAACTGAATGATTACTCATGGTCATCCCTAAAAGAAACAATCTCAGGTGTACCGCAGGGAAGTATTTTAGGACCCTTGATGTTTTCAGTGTCTATTTTTGATTAACCCACTTTCTTATCACATTGTCAAGTAAATCTATATTCAGATGATATACAGTTATATTTGTCTTCTCATAACACCGATACAGAAAGTTGCGTGGCCAATATGAACACAGATTTGCACAAACATTCCTATACTCGGAGAATCATGGACTAAAAATCAATCCATATAAAACTTTAGCCACATGCATAAGGTTTCAAAGACAAATAGTAGAAACTCAGTGTAGATTTAGGCTCACTCTCGATAACGCAGACATTGACTGGGTAGACAGTGCTAAAAGTCTTGGCGTAACCATAGATAGCTTTTTGTCTTTCCATGAACATGTGACAAAAATTTTCAAAGTATCATTCTTCAAACTCAAATCGTATTCAAGTATCAGTTATCAGAAGAAATGAAACTCAGGTTAGTTAAAACTGTTATTTACCCCCATATCAAGTATTGTTGTTCGGTGTATTAGAATTTTTTGCCGCAATATAACAAACAGAAGTTACAACGTATACAAAATGCTTGCATGCGATTCGTATGCTATATACCATATGGTGAACATGTCACCCCATTTTTGTTAAAAATTAAGGTGCTGAATGTGAGGTACAGAGTCCAATATTTGAAAAAAATGTTTTTGTTTGAGTTGCTTCAAACTAAAACACCTAGTCAATTATATAGTTTATTAGGCAGGCATTCTAACATACATATGGTCAATTTGAGAATTAACTCATTCAGCATACCTAGGCACCGTACTTCCAAATTTCAAGGATGTTTTTCTTATATAGCTCCTTCTCAACTGAATGAAATTTTACTCCTTTTGAATCATAATATTCATCAATTTACGAAAGAAATGCAATCACAAATGCTTACTGCTCAGTGTCTATTAAAAAAATTTATAATTCAATGTATGGTAGTGCAATGAAATTGTTAAATTGACCAAAATAATGTTAAGAATATTAAGAGTAATTAGCAGCTATCTGATATATTATCTTTTCCTCTTCTCTATTATTGTTATGATAGTAAATAAGTATGTTTATAATTATTTTCTTATACTCACTGCATAATTTTTGGGAGGGGTGGAAAATAGACTTTGGCTATCCCTTTTCCTTTCATGTATAAATGTATTTTTATGCATAATGAACGAAATATTTTTTTTTCACCGTAGTGTGCGCTGGTCAGGCCCTATCCCCCGAAGCCCCGATACATTCGGGAGGGCGCGCCAGCATAATCAACCAATGACTACTCCTCACACCGTAGGGTGAGTGATCATTGAGTCCGAGAATCATGTGCCCTGAGCAAGCGCAGTGAACCAATAATGACAGCCTTCTGCACCTGTGCGACTTAGATTTCTGCCTGAACGATATTATTATCATCATTATTATTATTATTTCACCGTGGTGTGCGCTGGTCAGGCCCTGTCCCCCGAAGCCCGGATACATTCAGGAGGGCGCGCCAGCATAATCAACCAATGGGTCCGAGAATCATTTGCCCTGAGCAAACGCAGTGAGCCAAGAATGACAGCCTTCTTCATCTGTGCGGCTAAGATTTCTGCCTTAGTGCGGCAAGCCGGTATTATTTTAAAATTCGAGAGTAGAGAGGACATCATTCCACCAAGGACTCCAATAATCAGAACAACCATCTTGACAGAGTGATCTGGATAGAGTCTGCGGAGTTCCAAGAGAAAATCTTGATATTTTATCCTTTTTCCCTCCTCTTTTCTGACGATATTCGTCTAGCCAGGAGCTGAAAACTCCACGACAAATATCGTATTGGTCTTGTGGTCGAGAAGGACTACATCAGGCTTATTAGCTTGTATGAGCCTGAGGGTGGGGAACGAATAGTTCCAATAAATTCGGCACTTCTCGTTCCCTATTATTATTATTATTAGTATATGGAAGGTAGGAAGTGATAGAGAATTCTTTTCTTGAAAAGTTACTGAACAAAATTATTTTTACTACTGTCAGTAAGACAGTAAGTACAAATGATAATGCTTGTAATCAGATAGAAGACAGAATGAAATATTTTTTTTTTCCCAATATTGGAAAATTATCTTCCAAAGTCATTAAAGGTTTTTACGATGAGGAGAATATAAAAATGTCTGAAAAAAATATTACAGACATTGGAAATATTCAAACACAGTTGAAAGATTATTCACCTGATTCGAGAAAATCTAACGTTGTTTATAATGTATCATGTAGTAATTGTGATTTGAATTATATTGGAACAACTTCCAGAACATTATCGAGCAGAATAACTTCATACGAAAGTGATATAAGATTAAACAAAAATTCATGAGCAATCTTTTCTATTGTATTTCATTTTAGCGTCCTGACGAAGTCTCTGTTCAGAGACGAAAGCTTGACGATTTGTGGAATAGAGTTTGTTTTTGAACATGTTTGACTGAAAGTCCCGTTAGTACCTACCTTCCATATATATACAGTGCGAACGTTAATATGTAGACCCACACCTCTCAACTTCCTAACGAAGCAAGATATCAGAGTCGTACGTCTCTTGTTTGTGGAAAGGGATCATTTTCAGTAGGTACTTTTCAACAGTTCAATTCTCTTTACAATGACTTTCACTTATTCGAATTTCGATAACTATTTGCAGGGTTATCAAAGTTTGAATTTGGAACTAGGAATGTCGTAACTCCGCCACGCTGTATCAGAATTTTTGAAATAAATGGTCATTGACAAGAGAAATTAATTATTGGCATATTTCGCAATGAATAAGTGGTAATTTCAAGGGCATAAAACCCAAGCATTTCAACTTCGTTATTAATTATCTTATACTCAAATAAAAAATGATTAGAAAAAAAGTATAAAATGTTCTCCTTGAACCCCCTGACAGTAAAGCCGTCTATTTTTGAAAAATTTAATTTAAACGTTATTTGTAATAACAAAGAATGAATGATGAATAATTGCACTCTTTTCAAATTTGTCATTTACTCAATGTCACATTACAAAATAACCTGTCCAGATGTGTTTCACACAATTTGATTATATTAATTGTTTGATACACCCACCAACCAATTGGATTTATTCCGAATATGCAAGCAATATAGGAACATTATAAATTCAAGGCATATGAGGACCAACATCTAGTTTTGCTGATTGCTACTGGATCTACAAGTCCCAAAGTGAAGTGAACCGTTCACCATAATCCTGTTGTAGATCAATTTCATTCAGTGTCATGGGAGTGCATATTTCATTGCAATATCTTTAGCGTCCGTAGTCATCACTGAAAATATGAGAGAAGTGAATTGGTCCTCTCACATTTATATGAAAAGATACAAGAACTGCTGTAAACTGAAATAATAATATAATCGATAAAACCATTCGTAATATTTTTTCAAAAGGTTTTTCCTCTAATAGTATGAACAGTTAAAGGAAAGTGAATAATATGAATATTGATTTTTACTGAGCTTCTCAGCTCAGTACTACCGTTGAGTGTAAATTTCACAATATAATATATTGGAATACGATATATTCAGTTACATATTCTTCAGTTACGAATTGAAATAAAGTGAAAGAAAGAACTAAAACTTCTGGCTATTCCTGAACACTAGAACTACAGTTCTGGTATTTGAAAATAGTGCTTCTTTTGATCGAGGTGAAATGTTAGTTTTTGGAATTCTCCGAAGAAAACAGTATACATCTAGAACACACACCACCATGTTATTCACAAGCTGATTGAGAAGTTGAGAATAGGTATCAATAAATCCTTTATCAAGATGCTACAAACGAGTAATAACAATAAACAAGGCTATAAAAGTGAAATCAAGAAATTCATTATGATGCATAATGGAACAACTGGAAAGTCACCGTCAAAATTTATATGTAACGATAGTATAAGAGATAACATTCCTCTGGTGAGATAATGACTTGAGTGATGAACAATGAGGTGGAAGAAAAGAAGATAGTGTGATGGAGCAAGTGAAAAAAGTAACATTAAAATTACACCACATATGGTGATTCCACATGAGCCTCCGTCTAGGTGAAGCCCTATGGAATACATAGTTACACGACGGGTTGGAAACGAGGTAACGCTAGTTGGAGATGAAAAAACAATGGAACGGCATGAGCACCATGTCAAAAGGATTTCCCTTTTTTCGAAAATACCGAAATAGGTACAATACGACATGAACTTCAGAACATTCTAATTGCATAATTATGATCATCAGCAACCGAACAAGATGACACGCTGAAACAGATGACTGTCTACAGTGAGCCGGAAAAACCACAGTCACCAAACCATCATCCACCATTCCAGCAGAGTAGGAGATTTGAACCGGTTCTAAGCCTCCCCCCACCACTATGACTTCACGTGGGGTGGATGACCTGGACCGACTTATATGACCTTGAAAAATATGTCTGGTGCATGCGACATTGAAAAATATGTATGGTGCATATGACCTTGGAAAATATGTCTGGTGCATAGGTGGTATGTGTACATCACAGATTACAGCCGGTTCTGGGCCTCCCCCTCACCACAATGACGTATTCATATTTTTGTTGTTGTTTAGTAACATCAAGGCGATGTGACCTTGAAGGGTCTGGTGCATGGATCGTTCAGAATTTTTTTCATATGAGATTGTGTGTGTGTGTGTGTGTGTGTGACATAGTGACGTAATTACATTTGATTGGTGTGTGTGTGTGAGAATGCACGATACAGGGTTTCATCATGTGCTTGTCTATGAACAAACATACGTCTGCATACTTCGAAGATCCTCCAAGTAATGAATGTTCCATAGGTGTGAGCCCACCATGTTAGTAGTGGTGTGACGTCACAGCATCAGCAACCGTCCAATGGTAAGAGAGCGAGATGTTCACTCCACGACGTGTGGCTGAGTAAAGCGTATTCATCGATGTGCCCTCACCTCTCTCGATGCGATGAAGGCTGTGACGTAACAAATCGCTCTAGCCTCGCTATCGATGGTGACACGCAGGCAGCCGAGGACTGTCTGCCTAACGTCTGCCCTCTCCGAAAGCGCAACGGCCACTGCCTGTTCGTATCGACATCTGTTATCGCATCCAGCTGGGAGGTGGGCTTGGCTGTGACGTCAGGCATCTTTAGTGGGTAGCAAAGTAGGGTGAACTGAAGAGAGTAAAATAACGTGCATTTGTATAGATAATATTGTAGAATCTCGTGAAGTAATAATCTGAAAATTATCAACTTGAGCTGTGCCAAGGTATAGTTAGGGCGAATTGGATAAATATAACCATTCACAGAAATTCTCCCTATTATAGCAAAATTTGACCTCACATGTTCGCTTTGAAACCTCATTGAACTATTGAGGCCCGCGTCGGACTGCAAAGTTGAAGGTTAAAAAATAATTAGAGATAAGTAATGAGAAAAGTTCATTGCATGTATTCAAATGATTCAACATGAAACAAACCAATAAAGTACAAGTGATAAGAAATGAGAGTTCAGAGAATGAATTCTTGTTACCCGTAACTATCCAATGGAATTTAAGATCTGAATCTTGTGCAATGATGACGAATAAAAAAACAGTTATTATTTAGGTCTATTTTATGTACGGAAAACACTGAAGAGAGTGAAATTGAATTACAGAATACATATTCGAAAGAGAAATAAATACATTAGGATTTGGAAAAATCTTATATTTCTTGGTCCCGTATAACAAAAACTTGTCGAATTTGAAATTGCACGTAGCTTTTGCATTCCGTTCCGACCTTCACAGCATATGATATCAGCGTACCTATAACTGAAAAGTAGGATGTGCCATCACTTTGATCGAAAATGAATTGATTCACCTGTCATTGCCAGATGTACCCGTCAAGTTTGGTTTGACTTTGAAATAAATGCAAGGTCATATTTTTTCTTGAAATATAATCACATTACAATTTGAAGCAACACAGTAGACGATATTGACGTAACTTCAACTGAAACGTGGGTATCGCCTCACTTTGGTCTCTTTTTTTTTCACACATTGGCAAAATCTGATAGTGAAGTTCGGTTTAACCTTGGAACTAAATACTAGGATTTTAAACTCTTTTATCTGAAGAACTGCGTTTGAGTGAAATAAATTTCCTGAGAACCTCTTCCAAATGGATTTAATATCCAGCAATTCAAATCTGATTGAACATAAACTCTTCATGAATACGGCGAATGGCCGAAAGGATTTCTGCGTTCCTAGAATCTATTTAAAATCTGTTTTTTCGTTAACCTGCTGTCGCACACCTACGAACGACAACCCTCAGAAATCGAAACTTGTGCAAGCTAAGGATTAACGAGGTCTTACCTATTAACGTGTGATTCCTAACACGGTGAAATGGATGAATACATTGTTGGAAAATAATTCAGATCACTTACCACCTTGTTCATCAAACTCCATAATCTAGAAGATAATTGACATGTCATTTCAGAAGGAAACAGATTGGTCACAGCGATGAGAGGTCGAATAAATTACTAGAGGTGACACTCTACTTCCGCGTCTATATACAGTGTGTCTCACTTCTTATGGAAACACCCCCGTATCTTCCGTAATATTCGAGGTAGAATGATGAAACTCTCAGGACTGAGACAACCACCTGAATGGGGTTGGCCACTGTCCGCCACGCGCGATGGAACACCCCATTTTTACGGTAAAACATATTAGGGGGCAAAATAGGCTCAAAATTCCTTCAGATTCGTGATCAAGACTACCAACTCACTACGAATACACTTTTTTCTGAGAAAATTTCAGTCCTGAAAAATCCGAATTTGTCTCACTTTTTATGGAAACACCCCCGTATCTTCCGTAATATTCGAGGTGGAACGATGAAACTCTCAGGACTGATGGAAATGCTCAAAATGCACCTACCACCTGAATGGGGTTGGCCAAAGTGATATACACTGTCCGCCACTCGCGATGGAACACCCCATTTTTACGGTAAAACATATTAGG
>NW_019295052.1:0-18962 GCF_000500325.1 Leptinotarsa decemlineata
ACTATCACAACTAATTTATTTACAACACTCAGTAACTAACGCTTAATTTATCTTCACCGTTTGTTAACCGCTCGAATCGCTTTCTTGGTACAGACTACTCTTCGGGACGATTAGCGACGTTTTAATATCGTCAACGAACGTTCCGGATCCCTCTGCGGATTTCGGGACCCATCCGGAATTTTCGCGGTATGCGTCATGCGTTGGCTGACTGGGACACCGGTCAGGGCCGGCTTCAGATTCATTACAATATCTTAAACATATTTTTTTATTTAATTATACAAAGAATTATTTTTCCTATTTAGCTTGTTCACCGAACATTCGTTATGGAATAGTATCAGATATCATTCACAGGATTGGTACACAGTACAGTATATGAAAGAATTGGAAATATATGATGATATAACTTATTACGAAACGACACACTGAAATCTATACTCATACATACAATAGAAGAAAAAAACAAATAATCACCCATTTATGAAATACCTACCTTCTTCTTGTGGTAAAAGTGAAATTGGTGAAATTTCAAACCATTGAAAGTGCGTGAAAATGAAGATCGAGATTACATCCAAAATACACAATTGATAGAATTGAAATTGTCAGAACACATTCTGAAATCAAACAGTGAACATCGAGTTGGATGAGGCAAGATGAAAATGATTGCCAATGAATGCACTTCAATAAACGTAAACTCATAGAATCGACGTATATTCTTATATCTGGAAAGAAGTGTATTTAGACAGCTCCTTAGAAATGGATCATATTTGGCTACCCGTCTTGAAGAAAATTGTGGCAAAATAGAAACAGATTGATACCGGAGAACACCTTGTACCTTACTACATGGATTGTTTCAGGAGTCAATCAGCAACATATGACATATTTCACATTTCTTCTTTCCTTTGACATCGTCAAAGAAGTTGACAAATGAATAGAATCTGCGAAGAAAAAACTGCGTATAAATTTAAATTTTGTCCATTTCTGAAGACACGGCAGATTGGATTTTATAGGTATAATCATCGAATAGAACACGTTACTGATGAATATAATATTTTTTATTGTAAAAAATACGTAGTATTTACGCAGTAACTTATTGAGGTGAACGGAAATGTTTGTTCTTTTTACCCGTTTATAAAGTTCTTCATTGATATTTTTATATTTTCCAGTTTGTAGAAGGTAGAAATATTCATAGAGCGTCGATAAAAAAAATTATATTACTTGCATGAAACATTGTCATTGCGTTGATGGACATACGATGTGTTTGTCATAAAACACTTGCCTTCAGCACCAATCTGGATAACATTACGACACCGATGAGATACATCTATTCATGTCAAAATGACAGTACTTAATGCACATTCGCTAATATGATTCAATCCCAACCATAATTGGTAAAGATTAGGTTAGATTACTTCATCAGAAAGTCTCACATTTTACTAGAATTACAATTTGGAGTCCGAGAAGGGAAGATTGTTGAAGAGTCCCCTACTAGGGAGCTAAAACCAAATGTAAAAATAACTAAAATTTCTCATAGGTCATGACGATTTGAAAGTTATGATTTCACCCCCAAAACACACACAATTAACAGGACGTATCTACAAAACACTAGATGGAAGTAAGCCATCAATCGGAGTTTTTATTGATTTGTCAAAGGCGTTCGATGCCGTTGATCACGGAATTCCGTTAAACACTCTGGAGAATTTTGGTATTAGGGGAAACACAATCAAATTATTGAAGTCATATATCACAGATCGTTAAAGAGATAGATAGAATAAAAGATATAAAAAGCAGTGAAACGACAATTAAATGTGGGGTCACAGAAGAAACGGTTTTGGGAGCGATACTATTCTGTTCATACGTAAACGGATCATAATCAGCAGGGTCCTGTGGGAAAATAACTAGTTTTGCAGATGACACAGCTATTGTCTACCCCGGAGAAATATGGTTCGATGTTGAAAGACAGGCAAAAAGTTACCTAGAACTGATAAAAGATTGGTCTGATTATAAACAACTATCACTAAACTTTGAAAAAACCTACTTCTTACCATTCTGCAACAGCAGACCCTCCTTACACCGTATCACACTATGAATATAAAGTATTTGGGAGTTATTATAGGCCCTTTTTTAAGATGAAATTTTCATACAAACTATCTATTGAAAAAATTAAGAAGTATCCTATTTAAGTTCCGGCAACTCAAAGACATCCTGGATCAGATGTAGGAAAAACATATATTTCAGCCTTGTGCAAAGCCATTTACTATATTGCATTATTGGATGGCGAGGAGTGTCCAAAACCCACTTGTACCCACTGAAAGTCATCCAAAGAAAATACATAAAACTGATTCTGAATAAACTACCAAGATACAACAGTGACGAATTATATGAAGAATCAGGAATATTCGATGTAAGGCAACAGTTTTTCATAACCCTTGCGTTGCATCAATATAAAGGAAAGGCAAAACTCACCAGACCCAACCATACATATACTACAAGATACAAAAACAAATACATAGAACCATTCGCATTTGAAATAATAGGACAGGGATCTCATCAATTTTTGGGCCCAAAGTGTTCAATTCTCCACCAGAAGGAATTTTCAGTCGAAATTTCAAATATTAGGATGACAAAGAATATACGAGTAGAGATTGAAATCACATGTCAAGAGGTAAGACCTCATTAGTCCTTAGCTCTGACTTTCGAGAGTTGTAGGTCGTAGGGGGAACCACAGCTGGGTAACGGAAAATCAAATTTTAAACAGATTTTCAAACAGAGCAGTTGAACCTCACACCACACAATGGTTTCTCCTAAGCACACCATAGGTGCGTAGAGGTTGTTGAAGAGTCTCAATGTGTATCTCGAAAAAATCATACAAATTTCCTACTAGGGAGCTAAAACCAAATGTAAAAAAACTAAAATTTCTCATAGGTCCTGACGATTTGAAAATTGTGATTTCACCCCAATATTTTTACGCACTTTTCACTCACGAGAGATCACAAAAATCAAAAAGGGTCAAAGAAAGGTAATATATTTTTTTTATTTGCTCAAGCGGGGAAACGGAAGTCTACAGAAATATAAGAAGTATCACAATGTAAGTGATCAATATACCTTGGGGTGAGTTGAAATAAAATACATGATCGGAAATCTGCTTAGAAAAATATATGTTTTTCTGTTAATCAGCTGTCGCCCATCTACCAACGACAACTTTCAGAATTTGAGCAACTTGTGCAAGCTAAGGACTAACGAGGTCTTACCTTTTGATGTGTGATTCCTAACACGGTTGCAGAATCATTCCAGCTTCAACCAGATAAATTCTCTCAAGAAAAAAATCTGGTCGAGGCAGGAATCGAACCCACGGCCTTCCGATCGTGAATCGGGCGCACTACCACCGCAGCCAATTCCACAAAATCTTCCACAACAATGATGGGAGATGAAACACGAAAAAAATATATATTGAAAGACAGAACTGGAACCTCTAACGTATAATAACCCCAAAACAAAGACTTCTTCCATACATCACATTAACAACATCTTTCAAACAAGTTACCATCATAAAGAGATGACTATAACCTATAGAAAGTACATTATAGTTCGTCTCCTGATGACACCAACTTGAATGGTGAAACGCATGTTTTATTCTGATGTGTGCGGTATTTCATGCAAAAATTTTACGAAATGTATTAACTAGAGCCAAGAAAGAAAAGCAACAGTGAAGATGAATAATCGCTCTCATTGGATGGAGAATGAGGAGGAATATCAAACTTCTGGATCTTAACAAGAGAAGGATCAACATGAATGTTAGGTTAGGTTACTTGGTTAGTTTTATAATTAGTTACATCCCTTTAAATGAAGCAGAAAAAATAATACCTTTTCTTGTGAAAACCTCGTTACAATAACGACATGTGTTGAAGTTTCATTCGCGTGTAGATTGAATCATTTTCATTGGAAGATATGGTGCAAATGGTCTATGCTTTGGGGGAAAGTGACGGAAACTGCCTCCTTGCATCTAGGATTCACAAAGAGAAGTTCCCCGAAAAAGACAATCAAATGCAAGGCCATTTCAGCTCTAAAAACAAGATTTGGAAGAATTGGTAATGTCAATTACTAGAAGTTCAGAAGTGTCTGCCATGTAATCAACAACGTCGGCCACTGAACGTTTGGGGTGGAGTTTTCGGAAAAATAGTTATCGGTCCATATTTTTTGGATGGACATCTCACTGGAAGAAAATATGTAAGATTCCTTTGGCATGAGTTTTCGAATTCATTGAACAGGATTCCATACGGAACAAGACTTATAATGTGGCTACAACAAGACGGTGACCTACCACATTTCAAAACTGAAGTACGGAAATACCTCAACGATCATTTCAATAAAAAAATGGATAGGCTGGGGTGGGCCTGTGGCGTGGCCACCCAGATCACTTGACCTGACCTAAATGGATTTTTTATGGGGGTATATCAGATGAATTGTCTACTAAACTCCTTCAACATCGCTAGATCTTTCTGGTGAATTCCAGAGGATATGCTGGAACATGTAGAGAATTCGTTTAAAAAAACTGACATTATGTGTTGCAGAAAATGGTCGCCATTTTGAGGCGTTATTATTAATATTGAAAAAATTTTGAGTAAGTGAACGTAAATAAATGAATATTTTGTGGTTATAACAATTAATAAAACTGGGTATAATTTGTAATATACCTACCTGTTTTTCGTATAGTATAACTCTGATAAGAAATGTAGTGGAATGTTGAAACATTTCATGCAAATGAAAAACTACAGGGTGTTCCAACTGGAAAAGTTGAATTATATCTGTTTGAAAATGAATGAAACGAGACCGGTTGTACAGAGCACCCTATATATTGTTTTTGAATGTTAAGATTCCCGAAATTATCTCAGTGATGTTGACTGACTATTTATAAATATTCAGTCAATTGCTGTAGACATGCCGGTGGTGAATTATAAAAGTATTGTCTGCAAAATAGGAATAACTTTGCAATGCCGCAATGGAAATTCTAAAACAAAAATTCCTCAGAGAGCTAAAAAAATATGGATTCAAATGACGTATCCATATACTGAGTGTTCCTTTGGAAGAAATATAACTTTGTTTGGCCACGCTCGGCTGAATCACCCCGTATGCAGGAAAATAATTTTAAAAGATAGTATTTAACGATATGACTGAGAAAAAATTGAGCAATTCGAAAATTTTTGAGGTACTGATTGTTTCTCCTACAGAAATTTCCCGCCTGAAAAAAAACTTTTGTGGTCTTCTTTGGAACGTCGCTTTTTTCACTTTTTTCATCATATCATAGATGCATGTCATATACATATATCACCATCCTACAACCACCACATAAAAACGGAGACCGCAACAAAATATAGTCGTATATCATCTGATATCGCCTTAGTCGACAACTAGAAAGCCCAAAATAATATGAAGAGGGTCTTATCTCAATTTGTTTCATACGATGGAAAAGAAAATATTTATTTGATGTCATATATTCCCACTAAAAATCTGTTTTACAGATATCAGAAGCATCAGATAAACTGGAATCTAGAGTGAAATCGTTCGTTGAAAAAAGAATCAGAATTGAAAACGTGTTCTCTCGTGCTAAAGATTTATGTATTATTATTTTAGGTCTTTTTGGATCAATCAAGAGACTGTGAACAAAATTTCATTATTTGCGTTGAATAAAAAGACATTTTTTGATATGAATTATTTTACTTGACAATGATATATTTTATCTAGCGAAGAGATAACTTTGACTTATATAATAAGTAACTTTCTTATTTTTTTTCAAATTTTGTAATTATTGGTCGAATTGATTTGAGAGGTTGGTGATGTGTAGATGTGCGTTATGGTTCATAAATATTATGACACGACATCAAGACTGAAAAAAAAATATGTAAAAAGGTATTATTTGCTGTGTATTGTCATGGTTCCAAATTTTCACTTCACCAAATTGATTTGGAGATAGATACAGAAGGAGAACAAGTTTCGATATACCTCAATATAGTTGTTGACTTGGCGTCCACTGAAGATAATCCAAACTGATTCCGTAACTGTAGTTATTTCTGTTTTTCAGTGGAACCTTAATTTTAGCCTTGAAAAAATGGTAATTATATTGTAAGCTGCTCAATTCATGGAAAGTAGTTGTTACGTCCAATTTAATGTAGAGCGTGCGCCAAATTGAAAACTTTCAAAAATAAACTGTTGGAAAAACGTTTCACAGCAATAATTAAAAGACATACTTTTAATAATACTGATAACAATTTATACTATATTTACTACTAATACTGAAACTCCAACAATAATAATGATTATGATAAAGAAAGAAATGAGTATTTTGTTGTACCTAAGTATAAGAATTGTACTGGTTTAAAATGCCGGCTCTGCTCACACAAGCTTCGTCGGTCCAAATACAATTTAACAAAAAATTACGCAATTGGTAACACCTCAGCAGCATACCCTCCTCCCTGATACAAATTGCTTGCTGCTTCTGCATATTCCCCGGAATATTATATTCCATTTTTCATAATTATCATACTCCATTGCAAATGTGTTTGAAAATTGAACAAAAACCGCCAATTAACGAGCGTCTTCACTGCCCAAATCAAAATTTCACAGCTACCAATAAAGATATGCATTCTGTTTCATCGCCACATCATCCAAAGCCTACTTGATCAAAGTGTGTGTTTCAGAGTCTATGAAATAAACTGAAACTTCTGTTTTCCAGAGATGACTCTAACAGAACATCCAATGTACTATATTTTTGGAAATGAAATTTTAAGCTCTACTGAAATATGCAGACATATACACGATGTCTCATTGAAAAAAAAATGTTTTCCATCAATAACTATTGATATCTAATTTGAAAAAATAAGTTTTTTGCACCATCGAATTCTACGTGAAAAAGTCATCTGAAAGTGTTGCCATAGAAATAAAAAAAAGTTACAGCAACTTTTCGAAAATGCACGTTTTCAAAACACATGCTATCTCAGACACGATGATATATATCGAAATGCGGTTTTCACCATTAAGTTTGTCATAAAATTTGACCCTCAGACACAATTATCAGTTTTCGTCTATCTAGTTTGAAAACAGGAGTATTTCTTTGAAAGTGTCCAATTTGGCGGACTCTGTACACGTACACTGAATGAACAAACTCACTGCAATAGTTTGATTCTTATGATTTCAGTATAACCAGTGTTGTCCGCATCAAAACCGTTTGTTTCATCAATAGCTTTACTAACAATTTGACTTTAGCATTTATTCCTGGTTCGATATTAATGTAAAATAACAATAAATAATAGTCACGTGATTCACATTATCTATTAAATTTTGATAATTTTCAAAAATGAAGTTGAAAATGAACTAATTCCTCAAAATATCAGAGAAAAATGTGGAAAAAAGGTTTTTCAATGCAATTTTCAGCCAGAATATAAAACTTCAGCTGAATAAAATGATTTTGAATATTTTTTCATTATTTCTGAATTGCGCCATATTGCAAGGTGAAAGTTCATTTGTTTTTGACCTATATGTCTCACTTTGAAGCAAAATACTATTCCAAAAATACCTATTTTATGAAGTTACTTAATTCAAAATCAAGAATGAATAAACACTTGGCTATGTCTATGTTCGATTGAATTATCTCTTGGATTCATATCAAGACACCCGATTTNCCTCCGTGGTGATTTTGATAGTTTTCTTGTGAACACAAGATATATTACCCGAAAGAAACCACAAATATACGGCTGGCTTCTGCAGATGACTCCTTTCATTTGTACTTCTTTTGGCAACCAAGTCTTACCTATCTTTGCACTTGTTTGCACCATACTATGAGCCACGGGCAACAAAGAAGCTGATGGTGTTGATGATCCTTATCTGACACATACACAAACACATCAGCTTCTTCGTTGCCGCTGATTCCTTTGTATCCTGGCACCCAGTATAGATTTTATTTATTCCTGTTTATCAGTTTCCACCGATTCCTCGAATGTTACTGCCGAGCATATTCTCAAAATAACTGTTTATTCTCCACACTTCACGGTTCATTTCAAATTTTTTGTTCCATCTCATCCTGGACAACTCGATGAATTTTCAATTGAACTGCCTCTCAGATGCTGAGATTCATGAGGAAATCTAAGAGCGTCTCCAATGAAGCTCTTGATGCCCCAATGGAGGATCCTTCAAAAGTGAAACTTCTGCGATCTGAGGATTACCGAAGAGTTGCCTTTCAACACCCGGGAAGAAGCTCTTGTTTTTGTGTACCTATTTGATTATATTGTAACAAGTTTGGAATTTCATTGTCATGGAACCAAGTTTGTTTCGAGTACAAATAAAAGCTTTCAGTGGTCGGTCTGCTGCCGACTATGAGTCTGTAGTGTAGAATCTCCATATTTTTTCTGATATTTTGAGAAATAACTTTATTTTTGACTTTTTTGAAAAATATTAAAATTTAGCAGATAATGTGAATCACGTGAGGATTACCGAAGTGTTACTTTTCAACAACCGACGACAAGCTCTTGTTTTTGTATACCTATCAAGTTCTGGTATTATTATGTAACAAGTTCGAAATTTCATTCTCATGAAAACAAGTCTGTTTCGCGTAGAAATAGAAGCTTTCAGTAGTCGGTCTGCCGCTGACTATGAGTCTGTAGAATATCTTATTTTAAAACTCGATCCATGCAATTTTCCAAGTCTGCCTTATAGGAATTTCACTAGTTCGGACTTCCATTGTCTACTATATAAAATGATTTGAAATTCCTGAAACAACTAAAAAAGAAGAATTGAAAATGAGTAGCTGAAAATAACAATTATATCAACCAAAATAATCCTGAAATGAAATAATAGTGAAATAAAATAGAAGTTTTCCATTTTCCGCTTCACTGGTTCCGTGGGAAATGACCGTTTTGGCGGGAGTTGGCCATTTTTCGCTTGATGATGGGTTTCCATATGTTGCGTATTTTTACGCTGGCTTGGCTGAATAGTCATCTCCCACGGAACCAGTGAAGCGGGAATAAGTGAAAGTACTCGAACGACCTATAAATAGTAATCTCTCGGAGGAATCAGTCCAGTCATCACCCGAAGACGATTGTAGATACTAACAATCGAAACGTCGTGAACTAACGTGACTTGGAATCACTCCACTTTTTTGTTTTCATTTTCTTTCTTTCTTCATTTCTTCATTTTCATTTATTCAATTGTTCTATTTTTACTTGTATTTTATTTCACTATCATTTCATTTCAGGTTTATTTTGGTTAATATAATTGTTATTTTCAGCTACTCATTGTCAATTCTTCTCTTTTAGTTGTTTCAGGGATTTCAAATCATTTTATATAGTAGACAATGAAAGTCCGAACTAATGAAATTCATCATGAAACATTGGCAATCACCTTCAAACAAACTGCCTTATAGGCTCTTGAGATTGATTTCCAGGGGTTTTGATAACATTTATTCGAAATATGAAACTCTTGGATTCCGAAATTTCTATATCCATAATCCGTACAACTTCCCACCTCAGACATATTTCAGTCCTTAAAATAGTTGCTTATAAATGTAGTGAAAGTCTATTACTTCTGTACGGGTTGTGTTAACGAAGGTAGATATTTGCCATATTGAACTTTAGTAATCATCTTCATTATTGTCATCAATAGTCTTCTATTTGCTTAGCAGATACTCACTAACTGGTTAGCGGATAAATCCGGATTTCTGATTCCTTACCACCGTAAGAGAAGTAGACCTATCCAATGACGATTTCCTCAGGTACTTCCTTACCAGTCATCTTGGTTCAACAGAAGTTACAGAATAACAAGTAATTTCGACTTCAAAATGAAATCCTAAAATATTACTCGTTCTTGAAAGTCACGGATACGAGAAAAACGTTAGAATGCGGGATCGTTTAAAATGAAACATGAAGTCATAACCATCCAAACTATCAAACGATATTTCTGGTGTCGTATGTTTTTATCGATCCTGAATAATTCCATGTCATCACTAATTCTCTCAATGTAATTAAACGAGGTGAAAACCCCAGAAAATACCCAAGGGAAATTTCATATATCATACACAGGACGCTCATGACGACAATTTACATGGCAATTTGCCAAATGAATTAGCCCCGATACCCCTTATAACAGTCCTTGCCCATTACGAAGGTTTAGAGAAAGCATTCAGAATTAGCAAACACTCAAAATAAAAATCCAGAAAGCCATTAGAGAATAATAGGAACTTATATATCAGATTTACATTGGAAATATCCCAAATGGATTTCTGTTATTGCTCTCCTTCGTTTGAGTCGTTGAGCATGAAAAACGTGCCAAAGATAACAAGAAGGTTTATTTTTAAAGTGAGAAACTTTTATATTCCTGTTTTTATGAACATTCAGATTTTGATTTATTGTAATTGTTAACGACATCATTATTAAAACAATATTCTTTCAATATTCTCAATTTGAGTTAGAAGGTCAATATAATCATTCTTCTGTCCCTTAAGAGTAGTACGTATACAAAGGTTGATTGTGTCTGAATGTTACATTTGGCGGCCGTAACAGAACACTGTCAATGATGGAGATAGTAAAGAAAACCCTCCATGTCCTCAGAAATTCTTTTCGTCGGATTGTTGATCCCATTGGGACGGAATTGAAGAAAACAGTACCTGATATGTCAGCAGTATAAGACAATCATACCTTTTGGATCAGAAAGTTGAGATGCTGAATGACTTGAACAGGCAGATGGTGGAACTTACCCTGGATATTGATTTCACAAACATTGATGTAATTGAAGCTGATGAGTTGTTTGGCAAGAGTAATGAGTTTGAGTTAAGAGTGGAAAGGAGTGTGAACAAGGATTATTTAAATGTCACTTCTACTCAAAATAAATGTCAAATCGAACTGCCTAGAATTTAGATTACAAAATTTGGTGGTGAAATTAAGGATTTGCTTTTCTTTTGGACGCAACTCAAGCGTATTGATAAGTATGAATCCATAGATAACGGGGACAAGTTTCAGTATCTTATTCAAGCTACTATCTTTCAGTCTAGAGTATGTCAAGTAGGTACTTATGATAGAGAGCTTTCGAACAATTACCCAAAGAATATTGAATGCTTGAAATCTTGATTTGCTAGAAAGTTCCTAGAGTTTCTAGCAAAGTCGCTCGCCGAAAAAACTAAAAAGATGACGAAAAATCGTTGCTGTCACTGGTGTTTGAAGTTTAAACCTATAGTGAGGAGATGTAGTAGAACAATTGCCAAGAGTAAAGGTAGACACGCAACAGCTATTTGTCCAAAAGTTCAAACCACAAAGTCGATAAACTTGCATGTAATGCCACTGGCACCAAAAATGTAGTTGAAAACATTTCGAATAGTACACATCAAGAAATTTTCCTACAAACATCTGTTGCCAATTTGATAGAAACATCTAAATCTCGATACATCAGTGCTCCGATTGAAAAGGATTCACAGACATCCTATATATCCAAATATTTTGCTCTTAAGAACCAACTGGAAGAGGAAATATAATTCATTCGCTTTTTGGTGGTCCACAAACTGGTGTGATTGATCATACTTTCTTCAGAATTCACTTAGTTAATTCGAATAAAAAATATAAATGTAATTTTGATGATGTTCTTGTTGGAGATGGTCCTTGGAAAACTGAAATTAGTCAGTTTAGATCTTATTAAATTTCAACAAATTTATTCGTCAGAATGTAGGGTGTTAAAAACCCAGAAAAGGAGTTAAAACACTGATTCCTCTACAAAAAATGTCTCACGAAAGTGGTTCTTCAATGGTAAAGACATACATGCAGGTGACATGTGCACTTCACATTGTGTGGCTTGTTTGACTCTACTTGACACAACTTTCAAACTTCATTATGAAGACATATCTACCTATGTGGCAGCGATTCTCCTGCCTTTATGTAAATTCATATTTTCTTGTGAAATTCAAACTATTAGAATAAATAAGCATCATGAGTATCACCAAATAATACTTACGAGGGCAACAAAATTAAAGAACAGAGCATGAAGAGAAATGGAAGATATAATTAAATAAGTACATCCAGATATTGTTGAGCAGGTCACGGGTCATTGACAAAGAACTCTCTCCGGGTGTTGGCAACAGCATAGTATTCGGTTACATGATTCAATTATAACACTTACTGTTTGCCTGAAAGCTCTCGACAAATTCCAAATGTCATATTCTCCAAGCTCTTTTACGAATTTCATTATGAAAACGAGTCTGAAGAGTCAGTTGATAGAAAGATAATCAATGCTTTGAAGTTTGCAAATATTGATTCCAATCAAGATACTGGGGTTAAACAATTAGAAAAAATATTGTTTTCACTGTCTTGACGAAGCTTTAAGACAAAATGATGGTTGACCTTGAAATGTTCGTTTTACTTTATATTTTTTTGTTTCCAGTTTATTTTGAATTGAATGCATATGCCTTCCTCAATATCTTCTTTCTACGGAATAATATTTCAATATGGAAGAAACTGCAAGTTTATTATCAAGGAAACAGTTATTGAAAGTATTTTAATTTTTTGCGGTTCAACTATACTATCAAGGAATATGATCAAAAAACTGTTCAAAGGAAGAGTCAGAACTGAAATTATTATGAAGATGATAATAAATCACTTAGATGTAGGATATTGAGTTAGAGGCTCAAATTTTTTTTTATGTATCACAAAAAGGCAATAAATTATCGAAACTAAGAATGTTTTTCTTCTGTAAATTCAGTGTTGCACCGAATCGCACTATAATGTCAAAAATGGAACACAGGAACTCCAACACCTTGAAAGGCCTAGGTTTTCAAAATGAGGTTAGTTGATCTACATTCTTCGAGAGGCAATGGACACAGATGTGATTAGCTTGACGAATAACTCGCTTCATAGTTCAAATCTATAAAACTCGAAAAATTTCGTCAATTTCTAGAAACGACCAAGGGCTCAAGTCTTCAATGGTTGACGTATTCTTTCATCAAAATCAAGACACTAATTGTAGACTCTTCTGTGTTTTCTTCCATTTCTTACTACATTATAACTCACTGATGTTATGAATACAGTAACCCGTTACTTGATCAAAATGTATTACTAAATAGATGATATTTTTTTCAATGATGCAACTGATTTTCCTTCATTTTCAGTATTTCAATATTGAATTTTACAAAGAGAAGATGACAGTACTACCAACTGTCGAAAGCGCTCGCAGATAATTAATAGAAGATAAAGCCTCAAATCCTTTTTGTAAAATATAATATTGAAATAATGATAATAATTGTATATTTTTTGGTTGGTTTCCAGGTTTTGCCGTGGTGTTCTTTGGAGAACTTCGACCACGCCACTGAAGATGACAGATGCAGTTGCAGTTGGAACGTTTGGAGATCATAACCAAAGAAGACTACGGCAAAACCTGGAAACCAACAAAAACATTGACACCAGCCAGAGAAAGCCTTCAATCCTTTGATAATTGTATAATTTTCACACTATGCATTTCATTTAAGACGCGTTTAGCTACACGATAACTTCAGTTGAACTGAAATGGCACAGCTAAAATACAGGAACATGACCCACGAATCAACTTCAGAAAGGAATTTGTCAATCAGTTCGTGTGGTATTGATATTATAGTATACATATGAAAACCAGTAAGTTAGCAAGCTGGACTGAAGATATGGATGAAGTAAAGCAATTAGAAATGTCCATCACCAAGTCCTTCTGTCAGAAGGACTTGGTGATGGGACATGCTGTTTGAGAAACAGTTTTTGCTGTGATGAGGGATGAATATATTTTCTAGTATCGCAGAAACTGATTAAAGACTAGTTGAACATTCCAGAAACCAATTCGTAATAACAAAAGAACTCCTTTTCAAAACTTGTCTCTGTAGATCAACTTATCTACACTGAAATGACAAGCACAATGGAGTTGCTCTGCTTGGAAAGTTTAATAGAGTATCTTGGTGAAAATTATATTTTTGTTGATTGATTTTTGAATTTTTCACTGGGTTCTTTCAATACTGGAATTACAAAATTGACAAAATACAAATTACCAAATGAAAGTCATAAGTTTTCGATGCATGAATAATCTCTAGGAAACATCAGCTATACCTATCTACTGTGTGGAGAATCCTCAGAATGTCCTAGAGTCTGAGTCTCTTGGAGCTTCCGTGAACCCAGGCTTAGGCTAGATCTAGTTGTTGACATTCAGAATCATTGGTTGATCATACACATACCCAATATACTCAAACAGATATATTCCTTAAAATTTACAATAATTCAATTTTCATAGGAATCAAAAAATTAAATTGAATTATCGAAAATATCGAATGAATAGAATAACGAATATTCTGTGAGAGCATAAAAAATTAAAAAGAGACTGTTGAAAATCAATGTGTACTGAATGACTTCTTTGATTAAAATCGACTTATTCAGAAAATAATTTGACATAATCTACTTTCGAATTCATAGTTATATATACCTTGAAGAGATTGGAATATTTATTTGATGATCAAAAAATTTTAATCAAAATCATCAATGGCAATGTTCTTCATATGAAACCAGGCACAGAAAAGACAATTTCTTATTTGAATCCTTCAAAACTAACGAATACAATCTGATTGGGATAAAAATTCAAACAATGTTTGTTATGAGTCTATGAATCTCAAGAAATAGAATACTCTCGGAATTGGATTATATTCTCAACTCTGAAATAAATTGTAGTAGAAAATGAATATTTAATCCAGATTGATGTCATTAGAATGTTGACAAAGCAGAGAAATTACATGATTTCTTGAATGAAATTTTGCAGTGAAATCCCAGATCAATGAAAATGTAAGTATTTGATGTGTTACAATCTATAGACTTAAATCTTCAAGAACAAAACTCAAGCACTGCAAGAACATGTTCAAGTATAAACTTCGAATAACTGGTCAAGTTTCGGACTTATCAGCATTTATTCATGAAAATGTTCCTTCAAAATGGTATTTCCATTCGATATTCCCATCTGGTCATGATTACTATTTGACAGTAGCGTTGTGACATTCTCCTAATAATAATGACATTTTCATCTCAAGTACCTTCAAAACGATGGAACAAAACTATTCAAACGAAATTTTTATGAATTTGTTTTTGTTTAACAGTGTCTACCGCAATCTGCGAGATTTGCCACGACGATAGCAGTCAACACATTAGCACAATAAGCAGGGATGGCCACTAACACCCTTGGCCTTTGGTGAGTTGCGACACCACTTACCCGAGCAACTGGTGCAAAACCGGACCGGCAGCCCAGGCGCACCCGGGAAGGAGAACGGAGGAGGATTAATCGGAGGTGGTTCAATTGGAGGAGGATCTTTCGATGGAGGTTCCATTTCTGGAGGTCATCTGTCTGGCTCTTCCGTCTCTTCTTCATTCAGCAGTGGCGGTTCGTTTGACTCTGGCATCTCTCTGACCGGTTCAAGCCATAGCCATGAACATAGTCATAGCCATAGTCATGGTCATGGTGGCTCATCATCAGGCTCTTCTGGCATTTCTTCCAGCTACGGACCACCAGGACACATTAGCGGTGGTCCTCACTAAGCAACTAGATTGAATTGCAAACGCGTAGGGCTGGGTAGCTCTGTTTTAGGGCTTCTCAGTTGGACTAAAGACTTTCGAGATGTGATAATCTCAATTTCGTTCTTTGTACATAGTTCATTTTTATATTTAAGTACTTTTTTATAATGCTGTTCATGTACAGTCTCTTAATCAAGTGCGGTGACAAATAAATGTATTTTTCATTAGACAAATTTGCTAATTTATTCCCTTTTTCACAACCAAAAAGTTCAAAATTAAAAAGATTATAGTCGTTAAAAGGATTACATATTTTTAAAAACTCATTTTATTGGGAAGTAACGGTAACGCTGTGATGAGTATTTTCTAGACTCTCGAATAATATTCAAATGATGACTTGAAGTCCGGTAAGGTAAAACTGTGAAACGATTTTTTTCAAGGACAAAACACAAGCACCACAAGGAAATCCTTAAGNGGACCCAATGATCACTTACCCCACGGTGTGGGGAGTGGTCATTGGTTGATTATGCTGGCGCGCCCTCCCGAATGTATCGGGGCTTCGGGGGATAGGGCCTGACCAGCGCACACTACGGTGAAAAAAAAAATAATAATAATCGGATTAATTCATCAACATAATAATATACAAAAACAAAAATAATGATGTAAGTTGAAGTTCGGCTCGAGCTGTTTTTCAACTTAACCAAGTTAAAAAGACAATTATAAAAGGGTATTTGAAAGTTATACAAAAAATCGAAAATAATGATGTAAGTTGAAGTTCAGCTCGAGCTGTTTTTCAACTTAACCAAGTTAAAAAGACAATTATAAAAGGGTATTTGAAAGTTATACAAAAAATCGAAAAATTAATGATAAAATAGTAGACAGAAAAACAAAAGATAAACTGCAATAACATTCCACAAAAGTGAGTATTATCCAGCTGATTTCAAGTGCAGTTTCAGTTTTTTCTTGAAGTTATATAACGTGTGGTGTCTGAACTCACTGGGAAGTGCATTGTAGATGACAACTGAATTATATAAGAAACTTCGAGTGAAACAAGTTGTGGAGTATTTGGGAATGATGAATTTATCACGATTTCGGGTTTTAGAGTGACTCTAAGAGGGGCCCCACCATAAAGATAAGAAAAACATCCAAATTTTGACGGCAACTTTTATATTTTTTCTTCCATTTTTTTTGTAATTTTCACTAAGAATACTCACACAAACATAACACACAACGAAAATATTATTATCGATATATCGAAAAGCCCTGCTTACAAGTTTCCATTTGGTATCAATTTTTCATTTGAACGAGCATTTTAGTGGCATTCATTTTTTCAATGTGTTATTCGTAAACTCATGAGAAAAAAAAATAAAATGAGTGAAAAACAATCCTTCAAACTTCCAAATCCGGCCCATTCTCTTTAAGGTCCGGCAACATCCTGCATCATCCATAATGTATCATCTATTGAATTCATCACAAATGTAAACTTTGAAAACTATTTAGCAATGCAGAAGGGTTCATTTTGCGGCATATAAGCAGTGTTGATTTATTTATAAAATCAATTTTTCACTTCAATATAATATCAACAATGGAGGCGAAAATACTTGATTCGCATTTGAAATGTTGAAAGCAATCAGTATTGCCAATTATTACGTCACCCTCAATAACGAAAAGCTGTGAGATTTATCACCAGTAAGCAGCTCTGTAAATTAAAAAAAGTTTTACAAAAAAAAAACAAACGTTAACGTGTCAAAGAAGGTGAAATTGAATATGGAGTAGATATGGTAAATGAATACTTGTGTTTTTCTGTAATTTGTATTGTGCAAAATGAAATGCCTAACTTCAGAAATTTGGAGGGCTAGATCGCCGGAAGCAAGAAAGAACAACGATTTTATTTTTCGGGATTCGTAATCTACACGTGAACATATACCCCAATTTCATTTCTAAATCGAATTAGTTTCGAATAATCCACCACATTCTAGAATTTTCCGATATGTTTTGGAATATTATGGAGGGCCTTCGAACACTCTCGAATATTCTGGAATTTGCTAGAGGATGAAATTTCCAGCACTTATATTTACAAAAGCACACTCCTCAAATGAAAACGGAAATCTTGTAGTCAGGGCTTTAAGTTTAGATTCGTGTTAAATGGACATACTTTTAGTAGAATTAAGTGGTTAGGCTCATTCGATCCGGAATATTGTCTTAATCATTGTGAAAAAAAAATTAGTTCATAAAAAATTCTAAAAGTTCACTATTGTTCTTCACGAATTTGGAGGAAAGAGCAACTACCTTAATCGGTCTGAAATGAACTGGGTTATTCTAGGATTCTCACGAACATTATAGACTATTTTTGAACATTACATAGTATCCCAAAATATTCCGAAATGTTCTGGAATGTTGTAGAATAATTTCGAATGCTTTCGAATGTTCCAAACTGTTCTAGAATTAATAGAAGGCAAAACTCTTCGAAAGTACATTTTCTGTAAAGAAGGAAAACTTCCTCCATAAACAAGCTGTAGTAAAGTTATGACAGAATGAAAATGTAGATATTCATGTTCACCACCCTGCGAAGCTGAGTTGGGTCGTCAGTGATATATAGAAATCCACAATGTGACAGTAGGTTTGGAAAATTGAATCATGAGGTCGTTATATTGGTATATTTCATGGAGTTCATGTCATCTTTGATGACATGTAGTTCATGTCATCTTTGATGACATGAACTACAATCATTTTTGGTATTGAAAAATTCAATAATATACAGGGTAGTCTACACGAAATAAGTTGGTACTGACTTCCGGTATAACAAGAAGTGTTGGAAAAATGTTATTATTCATTCGATAGTGTATTCAAAAAAGAGTGTGTGTACTTATGTACGCACGTACGAAGGTATACATATATTTTTTTTTATTATTCCTTGCTGTGATGTGTAGATTGGTTTGACGTGGGATTCGAGGCATTTCTTGTTGAAGTATATTTTGGCGTCTGTCTTGATGATCTGGTTGTTGAGTTTCAAAATGATATCCACCCCACAAGGTAACGCAACTATTACCAAACTACTGAACGAATTCCAAAATAATAATGAAGAAGTTGAACATAACAACGTTATACCTTCATTCATATATAAATCACTCCCATATATTCAAGAATTGACACCAAAATTAATAATTGTATTCCGAAATCATAACCTCAAAATATCTAAAACAAATGTCACTTATATATCTAAATTATACAGTAAACTAAAAGCTCCAATTTCAAATAAACAAAAATCCAATTTAGTATACAAAATTTCTTGTATGGATTGTTCTAAAACATATATAGGACAAACATCTAGACCTCTAAGTAGTCGCATCACTTCCCATAAGAGCGACTGTAGACGAAATGTTAATTCTTGTGCATTAACAGAACATGTTAATTCGGAGGATCATAAAATGA
>NW_019295053.1:9597-20181 GCF_000500325.1 Leptinotarsa decemlineata
CAATGAGTTAATTTGGCATATCTCTGGAAGTACCTAATGCAATTCGCAACACTTGGACCGATTTGAAGAAACTCGGAATTTAATTCCCATTTGGAAAACACGTTCACTGACCATACGTTATTGTGCAATATCGACTGATTCGAAAGATTTCCGGCTTCATCCCCGGGGCGTTCGGTAGTTGTTTTTCGAAGCGTCCAACAAAAGACGGCCGAGCCCACACACACACAAAATACCGCTTCGGTATTAAACGAAGATATACCGACTATAAAACGGAATCTCGAGACTTGTTTGATTGGATAAAGAAGCCATTGTAAAGTGGCAACGGCCCATTATAGAGCCACTCGGGGGGTCGGATGGGTCGCTGGCTACTGCGATTTGGCGTCTCGTCACGTGCCTTTGCGGTGGACTGGCTCCGGGAAGGAGAAAAGACCTCCGGATTCCGGACTTTGCTACATATATCTTGTTAAATGTTCCTTACTACGGTTTGATAGTTGGGGTCTTGCGAAATTACTGGGTACAGTTGGCCGGAGAGCGTTTGTTGAGGTAAGTCGGGTTACTTAGTATATAACTTCAAGGAGCTGTGATGTATCGTTCCGTCCGGAGAGATTTAATGTCGATATTACATCAGAGAAGTATTTCCGAAGATGTATCGACATTAATTACTGCCAATTCTGTATTGAATCATATTGCTCCAAAGATAGAAATTTGTTTTCATTAGTTATTGTTATGATTTTGGGTCCGTTTTTCAGATATGTTAATCATCACTTGATTAATGAGTTCAACTTTCAGGAGAGAAAATCATATTGTTCGATGTTGAGAAGTACCACTTGTGTCATTTTGTGAATTTCAATATTTATGAAAAAAGATTTGATAAAATAACGGAAGTGTACCGATTTATAACACATTTATAACAATAACACAGTACAGTACCATTCGTTTCTTCTTCAAAAATATTTTAGGAGTATATCATTGACAGTTGTTTAAAGTGACTGAATAAAAATGAACCAAAAATTAGTTACAAAAGCAGTCAAAATGTTGTTTGAACATAACGAATACTGAACGATGTGACTATACGAAATTCCATGTTCACAGTAGATATCTTGAAAATATTAGACATCAATCATGATTCTCTATCATAATGCAGTCAGTAACTGTTCTTTCAGGTTTTTTTCATAGTACTAGATAGTTTTCAGGTTTAACAATAGCATTTGGATAATAAATAATTGACACTTGTTTGATTAAGATATTTTTGTAGTAATTTTCCTTGCATTATAAGAGTATTTTTATTTGTATATCCCAACTTCTCAGAATATCCAAACTTGAAATAAGAAGGCTTGAGAATAGAGTACTGATGATTTCTGATGATCAATTTTTTTTTACTAATCGGATCCTTTATCCTTCACGGGCGGCCTTATATATGGGGCTCATATTTGGTGGAGGTACTTAACCGGGTACAAGGTATCCCCGTGTATATTAATCTGCCGCGCTATAGTAAATCCCAAAATTCCTGCTTGGGCTCACAAGCGGGGATTATAAGGTGTTTTTTCTACAAATAATGCATCTGTCTTTTATGACAGTTCATATTATTATGACATTTGGAAACTTCAGAAAGAAAACGTTTCTTTGATTCGATTAGTTTTCGTCAAGTAATTTATCTCAAGGGACATAATCATTTATCTACTGTCGTAGGATTTATGTAGGAATTACTCGAAACTTTCAAATTGAAGTTTGCCTTGTCGAAGAACTCGGACATCTGAAAAGGCCACTCCATCTCATATATATGAACAAACATTTTGTGTTTTATTGATACGACCTTCTTGCTTGCAAGAATTTATGTTCAGACATGTATACAATTTTTAGGCCTTTATTTTCCAATTGCCTGTTCGTTGCTAACTGATAACGCCCATAAAATCTCTCCAATTTTGAGAATAGCGGTTGTCGAATCTCCACTTCTTGGACACGCAAAAGACTCACCTAGATGACGGATGATCGTAAGCCTCATCTCTCAAAGAAGGTAATATTCTTCCTTTTTATCATTCATTTGGGTCTGAACGGGACTCATTGGCATCACAGGAGTAATACTACCATAACTGTCAGCGTTACTGCGTAACCCACTTCATCTAGCTGAAAAGTATCTACTTTTACTTAGTATCAATTATATTAGTTTATTCTATTGTATTGAAATTTCAAAACTTTTTCTTAGCTACCTTTGAACAATTGTAAACCGATGGTATACATACTAGAGGGTAGATAATTAATCAGTTGAATTAGACAACGAGGAAATCATTGTGACAAAATCCTTCATTTAAATATCATTTATTTTTCCTTGTGAATGAATCAAATTTTATAGATTAGTCACGGAAGTTAAAACTGACAATCTTCGTTACAATTTTTCTTCAACTTCTATTATTGTTGAAAAAAATAACTGTCTTTCTTTATATTTGACAGACGCTCTCTTTCCCATAACTTTCATCAATAAAAGATTTGCAAATTGATTCACCCCTTTCTTCTTTCTTTATACCCACTCCCGTCTCCACTGTTGAAAAGCTGGTAGGGCATTTGTGGAGGTGATAACTTAAACACTTCCCGTGAAACTATCTATAAAAGAGAGACAAAACTGCAACCTTTCTTCGATGGTCCAGAGTCCAGACTATCAACGTTGCAAGTAATGTTCGTGTCTTTAATCAGGCGGATGGCTCTTTTCTGGATGGAATCGAGCAGTTTCAGGGTATGCTTACAGGCGGATCTCCATACATGAGGACAATACTCCGAAAAAGGTCTGACCTGAGCTTTATGAGGCATCAAAAGTTGTTGAGGTGTATACAGTTTCCTGATTTGGAACAATGTACCAAGCTTTTGTGGAGCAGTATTTGTAATTCCAGCGACATGATTGTGCCAAGACTTATTGGTGTTCATTTCAACCCCGAACAAACTCATCGAAGCATAAAGCGGAATTGTCTCTCCTGAGATTATTATATCCAGTTCGGATACATTTATCTTTTTGGAGAAAACCGTTACCTGTATTTTCGTAGCATTAAATCGAACCTGGTTACTTTCACCCCAATTCGAAATCACTTCTAGATCCTCATTAAGATATGCAACTTTCTGTTGCCGGTGAAGATGTGCATCCGCACATGAGAAAAGTGTGCTGTCGTCAGCAAAGCAATATATTGGAAACAGTAAGAGACATTCAGACCTTCACAGAGACATTGAGACACAACCATATGACGGTCAACCAGGATATTTGTAATGTGGTCGTAAATATCTGTTCGGAAATAAATATTTACGACATATCAAAACTTGTCTGCACCAAATTTCTTGGACATAAAAGTGGCTCGTATATTTTATTCAAATAGAAATGGACATTTTACATTCAAAAACGGACAGTAGGTTTTGTTTTCATTGTTGAACGAGTCGGTTCCTTTGAGCGGCATATATGTTTGCCTCTAGTGAGTGGGATGGTGTTGAGCGAAATTTATTACTCAATAAAAAGGCGATGCTCCAGCCATATCCAATTTAAAACCCAACTCGTGCTCTAACATCACGGTCACTCGGAAACATCAATCGCAAACAAAGTGCGATGAGTGAGGTGTTGGAGAATGGGTAGATTGTGGAATATACACAGACAGCTGCGAAGATTGGAATATTTGTTGAATGAGGCTATTCTGTAGTTTTGTCGTGAGATATAAAACGAACACTTTACGAGGATGTGTCGAAGCTACTTTTCGGGTTTGTTTGCCTTGGCCTGCAAGTTTTTATGTCGAACATTTTGTCCATGATTGTGGTATACATCAAAGGCGATGACGCAGAGGACAGAGTGTTCTAGTTGTTCTCATATAAAAACCTGTACATTACGACCAACCCAGAAAATAACTTTGCTATGACAATCTGATTTGTTATTCTAGGAAGCAAAAGAGAAAAGATACGAATGTGTTCGAATTGTCAATAAAGGGATTTCAAAAACGAAAAATATGGAGAAACGGTTGAAATAATTAAAACTGTGGTGTACCACTAGTACCTGGTAAAATGGTAGGTATGATATTCAAATCGAAATTTTTCATTGCGGATCTTAAATTTTATCTCAGCAATCTAAATATGCATGGCTTCTCTGAATCGATTTCATTACAAACGAATTCTAATGCTTAATTTGTGAAATCTATTATACAAAATTTCGATTTGACTGACTGAAGTGTTGCCAACTTTGCCATACTCCTTTCTTCGCCAACCTTTCGTTGATAAAAAAAGCACTACCTGTTTCAGTGCAGCCAAAATTATCATATCCATAAGTTTTGATGCAATGACGTCTGTTAAAATGGCTATACCCGAGTGTTCAAACGCCATTATAATCGGTGAGAATTTTCCAGGTAGTATCGCCAACAATAATAAAATCCGTGTCTCACTGATGTTGAAGCCGGTCCCTCTTAATTTATACGAGGTTCCAATTATCTGTGTTACGTATGTTGTCACTGATTCACAATTTTTAGCCGTATCGAGATTAAACTCCGCAACAAATTGATTCTGCGTGTGAAACCCGAATAATCGAATAACCATTTTAGCTTTGTCCAAACACCAAGCACTGTGTTTTCACCCTTCATATGCACATACGAAGATGAATCGATGGTCATCGTAAATTTTGCTTTGGTCTTTTGGTCTTCAACGATAATTCATCACCATTTTGTTTGTTATTATCAACGCCTCCTTAAATTAAAAAATTCCCAACTAAGAACGCCCACTCATCCTAAATGTCACATCCCTTGAATTTTGGGAAATTAACGATGTAGTTACCAGCCATATCACTCGATATAAAAACTGAGAAACTTATCACTTTTTCAAAAAAATTGGGATAGGGCCCATAAACTAGAGAAACACACGATACTTTTCCACAGATTAACTCAACTTCAATATTCAAATGAAAAAACATACAATGAATGACAGATATAACGAGGTTTGACCTGGTAAATGTCGCTACCTGTACTAAATATGTAATTTCGATTCAACAAGTTTCTATTCAAAACATTCGTTATGGAATTGAATTAAACATCAATGATAGGAACGCTACACAACATAGTATATGAAAGAGTTTCAATACAAAATCTCACTTACAAGGGACAATGTGTTCCTGAATGGTGAACTTCGTTGTTTTGAAAACAGACACATGTCTCTTATTAACTCATCAGCACCTATTTGAATGATAATACAAAATGAAAGATCCATACTATACATAATATTACGATTTGAAGTCAGGAATTACTTTTTTGGAGAGAATTATTTCTGGGAAAAAGGTTTTTCAACTTCTCCATCTCCATATGAAAATACGATTATTCAAATGAAATGAACTGATAAGAATTGAATAAGTACTGAAAAACTGAAATGAATATATTATCGACCAGCAGTTGAATGAAGTCATAAGCAATCAAGCAAACTCTTTCTACTACAGGTCACGGTCGTCTGTTTGGAAAAAATAGCAGAGCACATACTTTGTGTCGTAACCACATATATATTGGTCTTTTCTCAGAATATTTGATGTAAACGGTATGATGAGCATACTTGATGAAAAAATTGTGAAATTGATAATTTCATCATTTAAAAAATATTGAATGAATGTTTTCTGTCAAAATCAAGAAAAAGTTTGAAAGTCAACGTTTTGCCAACATCTCAGATTGTTGGAAATCAGAACATAACGTATTAATAATTTAATACTAAGGAGCGCTCGCCATAGGTGTCATAAGTGGTACTAGGCTGAACCACAAATGCATTGCTGGACTGAAATGTCCTCAAAGGACGAACCTGAATGGGTGAGGGTAATGTATTTCCTTACGGAGACGCCATGTCTATCAATGTTACATGATAAAGCTCGTGCTTCATGAAGGAAAATTTTTCATTGTTGGGGAGACTTGGGTGGTAGCTCCAACACACATTATTGAGAATAGAATTCTTCAAAAAAATATTTCACATTAATTGTCAAATAGTCTTTCTCGTACATTTTGAATACCGAATTGGAAACTGTATAGCAAGAAGAGCAAGTAAAATTTCAAATCTTCTTGAATCTGCTACTTTGAAAATCATATAGTTTTCACGATTTGGAATTCTGCACAAAATATTATACTCCAATAAAAAAAGTCACTTGAACCAAGGTAGAAGATTTACCCTCCTATCGAATTATTTCCTGTAATCAACCTCTACTGTAGCTTTAGGATAATAATTAAAATTTTGTGAACTGAAGATTATTTTTAATCTTGTTGTTTTATTTGAAAAGTTATAACATTGATTGTATGGAAATAATCATTACTCAGATACGCATATAAAAAATATTTTAGCGAAGGCTGTCCATACATGAAGATGATCAATATTTACCATAGAATTTGCAGTTAGTTATTCAAAATGGCTTGAAAACCTAATTCATAACCATGTCCGGTCACTAATTTATCAAACATGAACGGAACTGTCCCGGATTTAATTGTCAGAGTTACAAAATATCCATTGTCCTGTCCCGGATTTAATTGTCAGAGTTACAAAATATCCATGATGGTACAGGTAGCCACACTTCAAAGCGATTTCAATATAGCCTTGTTCGGCTTTTCGCATTTGAAATTCATTGGGAGTTGATTTCAAACATCCGGCTCCTGTATCAAACGTTGAAACAAAGGGAGCTTCACAAGTACAAATGTTCGTAATTCCGCTTCCTTTGTGTTCCACCTTTCTAGTTAAATTATAGGACAGAGTATGTTTTCTGAACACCGAACACGGTAGCTTATAGTATAAACTCCTACGGATACTTCACAGTAATTCATAAAGTTGATGTTCCCACAAACCCTTTGTGACAGGTGGTTCTTCATCGCATGACGCTAATGATGTTTCGAGAGCTCACACATTCGTAGATACTGAACTGCTCTTTTTGCTCCATATAAGGGCATTAATTAGAACAAATTGGCAACTTAGACAGTAAATATCTGGATCCTCATAAAATATTGTTGTATCAGTTATTTCTTCAGTATGATGCAGGAACGATATTAGTATAGAAATGTATATCATAAGGATATTCTACAGGGTGTTTATTGAACATACGGCAAAAAATCATGAGACTATTCCATGGACTATTCTAAGGATCAAAAGTGAAAACTATCGAGGAGAGATAGATACGTATGAGGAAATGAATATTTCGAAATTAATTTCTAAATATTAATCTCTCCCAATTACCTATACAGTAGGGTGTGGCAAACGTCTGTCGAAAAACAACTACTTTTCCGACAGACGAATATAATTCAATATCCAGCGTGGTATTAGTCGAAGATACAAGAACAAAATGAATTTGGTTTCCTTTGTTCGGATTTCCTCAATCGATACTGATGATCGGAGCAACATATATCAAGGAAATTATTTTCGTGTTAAATAAACAAATTTCTAAAAATTGCTAGTGTTACACCAAAACTTGATTTCCTTTGTTCGGAAAATAATCCTACAAAATAATTGTGATTAGGGGAAAAACGAAAGTTATGCATTGAGGTAGAGAAAGGATGTGTCCGCTCTATATTAATAATCTCTTCAAAATAGACAAATATCCTTCACCAAATTTTGCACCTTCGGCAAAAGAATAAAAAGAGGAAATTACGCCAAAAGAAATCGTCGGCGTTCACCAAAATACTAAACATGATGCCTTCGCCAAAAAAGTAAATCCTAACATTCGTCGAACCTTCGAAGTTAAATTGGCAGTCCACGTATTTGTTGAATGTTGAATACTATCGAATTTTATAGTTTTGTCTTATTTGATTCTTGAGATATCATGAAATATCGTTCTTGAAAAATATCAGGAGGCATATTCAGATTTAAAGGGATTTTTCACAGACATGAACAGTAAAAAAAGAGTTCAGCCATCAATGAGGAGTGAAATGGTACAAATTGTCAACCTATATTAATTCCATATACTACACCTTATGATTAACTCTGCATGAATTTTATTTTCAAAATATATCACGACATGTTTCACTATCATATTAGTTTTTTCGTCGTAAGTAACAAATCGTTAGTTATAGTTTATGGAATTACAATGGATCTTCATCAAGTAATGCCCGAATCAATCAGAGAACCTATATTATATTGAAATGAAGCACATTATTTTCATGCGAATGGACACATCTGGTGTCAATAAAATCACTATTCACGGAATGTTGAAGCGACATCAATTACATCCCTATGTGTTGAATATATTGCAAGAGCTTGACGAAGATGACTGAAGCGTACAATTCTACGGAAATTTCAGTGACAATATGAATTTGCTGTACAAGATATGTTTTTCAGATGAATGTTCATTTAGTTTGAATTGAACGTAACTGTCGATACTACAGTGACACTAAGTCTTATTGATTTGAAGAAACACATGCAGGTTGTACAATATCACTATCATCGAAANAATTCACAATCTGTACAATTTGAATTCTAGGGAGGGATGGTATTCAAACAAATTGTGTGGATTTTCCAATACTCTCCGAACGGTGCGAATTTTATGCGAGAGGTACCAAGCTCTACTTAACGTAACCGATATGATGGAAGAGGTTGAGTCCATTAACAGGACATAAACTGAAAAATAAAAACAGTGAATAATGAATGGCAACAGTAATAATAATACATAATCAATATACTGACCTACTAATGGAAATTAATAACGCTACCCATGACAATAAAACAATTTTCACATTGATAATTCATTTATTATTTTTTAGCTGATGAAATGGATGATGGATAATGTGTAATTTTTCCGATATCATACAAACAAATAGTTGGGGTTGAAAGTTTAAGTCATTCGAAATACATTATCAAAATAACTGGGAACTTTATTTCAATAGTACAAAAGAGACCAATTATTTTGATTCTTTATAAAACGGCTTGTGAATTATGTATTTATGACCGCCGCGTCGTCTGAAACAAGTTCATTTTCTGATATTACATATGATTTCATTTCATGCTTGAAATATAGAGCAGAATATCTCTTGTATGAGACTCTCTCTTGTGAACTGAATTAAATGTGATTTTCAATGATTTCAATAATAATAATAATAGAAATTGAACAGATATTTTAAAGTCGAATTCATTGAAAATATCAAATTACTTGATGATTATCAATAACACTATCGATAATTATCTATAATTGATATTGTTATTCCTTTTCTATGTTTTGTGTTTTTACAAAAGAGAAAAAATGGCAAAGTAGCTCGAGCAGCTGTTCGTCGGCAACATATGGGAGTGGATTGATTACTGTGAATCTGTTGAATAAAATGAGGATTTTAAAAAGTCTTATTTGGAAAAGATCAGAAACCTAAGGTAGAGAGTAGATACAACAGCTGAAATAAAAGAAAGACATACCCAATTTCATACTATTTATTGAGATAAAGATAAAGAAGTACAGTACTGTTATACAGTTATAACAAAGCATACGATCATATATATTGAACCTTCTCAAGCCTATTCAAAGAATAATTTTCTTATACATATAGAAGAAAAAGTGTGTACCCAAGATAAATTCATGATTTTTTCCTATTGGGGAATAAAATGTTTTTGTGAGTTATATTACCTCAGAAGGGCTCGAATATTGATGAATATAGCAAATTCATATAAATAATTATGAATAGTTGAATATGAACAGTTAAATATTGAATGTAAGAACTTAAATATTGAATCAAAACTATAATACTGAAAGAACTCTATCATCTATAACTGGCCTTTCATCCTACATTGAATGTAAAGAAATAACAACCGCAGAGCAGATGAGCTCCTCAAGCAGTAAGAAAGGAGGAGTGGTTGTATTTTTTCTTTTCGTCTTGTTACTCGCTAGAAATTGGTGAATCCGGACTATAGTAGGAAATACCTCTCTGTTTGAGGCAGAGAACATCCAAATGGATAAATGGAGCCGAATCAGTGAATAGGAACACTCTTGTGACCCTGGTTAACGTTTCCAAATCCTTCGGGATGCAGAATTATGTTGAAAAAATTTTTCGTAGGAAAGAAAAACCCTATAAGAATATTCGAGTACATTCTTGGAATGATAAAAACACAATGGAGTAGTGGACTCACCTCTGGTACCAAGAGGCCAACATATACGCGGCTTTTTTGTTGTCCAACAACGCATTTAGTCAAGCTAGTGTAGAGATACGTAACATATGAGAACCTCTAATCAAGCGAAAAACAACCAACTCCCGTCAAACGGTCATCTCCCGCCAAAACCAATGAAGCGGAAAGCGGGCAGAGGGGATAGGTGAAAGCACTCGAATGACCTATAAATAGTCAGATCTCGAAGGAATAAGTCCAGTTATCACCTGAAGACGATTGTGGATACTAACAATCGAAACGTTGTGACATAACTTGGTTTCATCTTTTAATTTTTATTTTTTCATTTTTTGGTTAACAATGTTTTTAATTTTTAAATTTTTTCAGCTTTCATTAATATTTCAATTTTTATTTGTTTGGTTGTTGCTTGTATGTTATTTCTTTGTAATTTCAGTCTTTTGTTTAATAAAATTGTTATTTTTGGTTAATCTTGTTAATTTTTATAATTGGAAGTCCGAACTGATGAAATACACCACGTAACATTGT
>NW_019295054.1:0-20132 GCF_000500325.1 Leptinotarsa decemlineata
AAACATTTTTCATTTTGTAACTTCGAGGGCCCGTAACTTGGTTACGAAGACCTTTAGGAAAAAAAGTTCTATGAAGTACTGGTGATATTTTGACCCCATCTATACATTCCCGAAAGGAAAAGAGGAAATCCAGGGACACCCTGTATAGGGGCCTACATTATGATTCATTTTCAGTTTATTGTAATTCATTGAAAATGCCCTCATATAATAAAACCGCAGTAACAACATTAATTACAAATAAATGTGGCAAAAAAAACATGAAAAAAATCATTTCTCATAAGGTTCTTTCCGAAACTGTATTTCCTGAATGATCATTGTATTGTGATCTGTTGCCAAAATGAAAACTTATTTTCCAGTATAACAAAAAGTACAAGCCAAGATTTTTCTGTTCTTCAAAAAATGCCCTTCGTAAAAAACCTATCCTGACAAGAAAAACCACATGGTTCTCATCAAAACCATCGTCATCAATAACACAATTCCAATATTCCGTAACTGAAAACTATTTTATCTCCGGCGAGAAAAACCGTTTCGGACGGATTTTCCATCGTAACCGAGAATGGCGGAGGTTTGCCAGCAATTTATCGTACACCTGCAAAAAAGTCGTAAATTACTTTTTGTCGAATCGTGCGGCTTCTAATCGTATAATTCTACGAACTCGGCCGATCAATATGCCATCGGACTGTTCAACCGCAAATCGAACGATAGCTTATCATTTCGCCGCGAAAGGGAGATGCATGGAAAGTGATATTTTCGAAAGGAAATTAATTTCCCATTATTCCCTTTGTTGAACTTGCTGTTGGACGGGGACTTTCAGCATTATCGGATTGAGTGAACATGGAAATGAGCGGGATTTTTTTCAGTGAGCTGTCAAGTGTGAGAGATGATCATTGGTGGGGAGGTTATGAACATCTGTCAGAAGGAGGGAGACGTTTCCAAATGAGTTGAAGATTCAGTGTATCAGCCTTTCAAACAACCTACTCATTTCTTGACCGTGAAATATCATACAAGTACCAAAATATTACCCCGATATAATAACATGTGAATAATTGGGCTTTCATTACATTATCCTAGTCAGCTACTTTCTTGATTTAGGAAACACTTGTTACATGAATAGCATTTTACAAGTGTTGTTCATGACGAAGAATTTCAAGAACGAAGTTTTAATGATGAACGAGAACGAGAATGTTTCCTGCTTATTCAACAAACTCAAACAAATGAGCTGTCAAGTGTGAGAGATGATCATTGGTGGGGAGGTTATGAACATCTGTCAGAAGGAGGGAGACGTTTCCAAATGAGTTGAAGATTCAGTGCATCAGCCCTTCCAACAACCTATTCATTTCTTGACCGTGAAGTATCATACAAGTACCAAATAATCACCCCGATATAACAACATGTGAATAACTGGGCATTCATTACATTATTCCAGTCAGTAATATATCATATCTGAATTTAGATCAATCCATTCTTTGAGGCAATCAAAGTATCATTTCAGTAAAGAACAGCTACTTTCTGAAATGATTTTCTTTCCACAAAAGGTTACAGAAATTGAAGGAAATCCATTGGTGATGACTGCCCTAATTTTTCCAATTGAGGTTAATTATTCATGGCAGTTACTACCACATTCTTTCGCATTGAATGGAATGAAGGTCCTTAGTCCAAATTGGATTTTACGAGTGGAAATCTTGAACTGATGCTTTGTGAATCATCTCTCATATTGTCAAAATCGGTCGACGAAGGCCGTTTTTGCCTAGTCCTTATTGGCGAAGGTAGTTGGTTGGCGAGAGGTCTGGGGGGCATGGTGGGTGAGTAAGAACTTCGACGCTCAATTCATTTCATTTTCGGACGATCATTTGTGAAACATGCGGACAGGCATCATCGTTGAGCAGGATAAGACCTTTTCTGATGATCAGTGTCGGCCGCTGCTGACGCAATTTTTGAATATCTCGTCGGTTTACTCACAAAACGACACTGCTGTTATGGTTTGGCCCGGTTGCAGAAAGTTATAGTGGTGGGTTTTTGCCTTTGAGATGTCCATCTGAGTGGCTCATCAGTGTCCAACCACTGTCTCGAACCTCTCCTGCTTTCGTAGAGGATCCACTTTTCATCACACGTTAAGATCCGATCGAAAAAAACATCCTTTCGGTTGCGCAAAGGCAAAGAAGAATAGATCTTATAACGTAACAATTTCTGCTGACGTTCAAATCGTAGGGCTTTCACTTTTAAAACTTTTTGACCTTTTCAATACATTTCAAACCATCAGAAACCTCATAGAAGCTGATGCCTAGTTCTTCCGCCACCACAGAAAGTGATTGTGACGGGTCAGTTCTCACCAGAGTCCCCAAATCTTCTTCCTGAATAACTGTAGGTCGACCATTTCGGAAACTATCTTCAACTGACATTGCTAAATGCCCGGTTAGTTTCTGCTTCTTTTATGTTCGGGGATTCTCATTTTTAAATTTCTTGAAGTCCTCTTGCTGGTTAGTTTGTAGATACGTGATCTGTTATCCTTATCTGTGTGACTTGTTGTTCGTTATGTTCGAGTTACGTTGATTTTCTGTTTCTTCAGTAGTATTTTTATTGTATCTGATGTTTCTTCATTATATGTGAGTGTGCTGTTTTATATTCAATTCGAAAGTAAACTCAATAAATGGCATGAGTTTGTGGATAATATTTGTGTAAGCTGATGATTTATGTAGCTGTGGGTGATTAGAATGGTTGTCCACAGTTGTGTATATATGGGATGGTTTGTAGTCAATTGCAAAATCGACTTTGTTGTTAATTTTTGTAATTGTGTGGTCTAGAAATGTATAGATTCGTTGGTTTCTAGTTTATTTCTGGTACTCCATTATCTGAAATTAATGTACAACAACGATAAAAATAAATACAACAATGAAAATTAATTGGCGCTCCGGGGCGACTTCATTGATTTCAGTGGCGCATTTGCTTTTTCAGTTGCAGGAAAACCCGGAAACACCTGCAGCACTACGTCATCTACCAATGTCCTCTCTCCTATAAAACAAAATGTAGGGTGTCTCCAGAGGCTCCAATAGATTCAAAACATCGCCAGAACACTTCGTGACATGACTATCGTCAAACTTAAACCAGTCCGTTTCGTCTTTGACTGAGGCGTAATAATGACCAAATTCAACGCCAGTGAACAATAACTGCATGAATATTATAATAGTGGTCTGCTAGATTGAAATGTTCATCTATTCCAAACCTTCGAATTAGTTTCTTGCTTCCGTTAGAGGTTGAGTCTTGTTTGAAGATAATCAGTGTTATTATTAGATTGACTGGTGCCTCAGATATACTTGTTTCCTTATAACGGTCAGTTAGTTTAGCCCATGTTTGGCAATACAGTCGATCATCACCTGTTAAAAATTCCATTTTCAGATGATTCAACAATAAGCTTTGTACGAACTGGTTATTAGTCATATTAGGAAAAGCTAGATGAAGTTCCAGAAATTCAATTAAGTTTTCGCGACCTCTTGGACATTCACTACAAAGTAAACAAGTGAGTATTTTTCCAGCAAAAGATTTACAAACATGAGACGAGATGGACTGTACGGAATTATTCAATCCAGAGCGGACAGGAGTATTGATTTTGCTATTGTTTTGCTCACGAAGAGTATTCAACAATAACCCCAAGAATTCGGAACAATCCTCTTGTTGTCCTAACGAGTATCTATTGGACATCAAAGACTCCAGAAAATCGGTTGGAGGAAAAGATGATACATTCTTACGAAACTGCAGCTGCATGAACAGGTGTTTGAGTTCGGTAAATGAGTAGGAAATATTCTCGTTCTCGTTCATCATTAAAACCTCGTTCTTGAAATTCTTCGTCATGAACAACACTTGTGAAATGCAATGTAGCAAGTGTTTCCTAAATTATCCAATCCAATTTTCTTCTCTAGATTTTCAGGACAACTCTCTACTGATTCGTAAGGAAGAACATGTTTCACAGAATCTACATAAGAACTATTTCTCAAGCTGCGATCGACCCTTCCAAGTGAAGAACCAGAACTACGAAGACTGCAACTCATATTTGGGGGAAAAGAATGACTCAACTCCATTGACCGCACCGAAAAAGAAGCAGGTGGAACAATCACTTGTGAATTAACCTTGATAAGGGACTGATGAATATCCACATATCTCGGCTTGTTTTGAAGAGATTTCAGTTCTGTACTGAAATTAGGGCAATGCATGTTGTTATCAAAATTATGTGAAGAAAGAATTGTTCCAAGAATCGAAGCAGCATTGCCACGTTGAATAGCAATAGTAATTCTTTCCATCAAAAAAGAGGTAGAACGGTGAACGGTAGAACGGTAGAACGGTGTTTGGCCTATTCTCCTTCCAAGTTCATGAACGCTACTGAATAGAATAGATAGTTGTTATCAGGATTTTGATTTTTTTTTTCAATTTTTCGACAGACAATGCTGCAGTTCCAGCAGACTCCGAACTTCCAGCTAGATGGGAAGCCGCGACCGTGTCAACGCAAGTGAAGTCCTATACCACAGGTTTACCATATTTTCATGGTATGACAGACATAACATCTGGTCGTTTATCATCATCTCGACTGGTACCTAAGGAATCCAGAATTGCAGGAACATCCGCTGACAACATAGCTCGTTTCAATATGTCGTTCACTTGGTGATATCGAGATGTACGCCCAGCACTCCTACTTGCACCATGTGTATCTTTCTCATCAACTATACTACCGCAAACACAAGTATGAGGCACTGCTATTCTGTGTTCTGTATTCTGTTTATCAGTTGTTATGTTCAGGAGAGGTCTGTCTCATGCACGTTGTATTTTCTTTTTATCTGTAGGAGGAGCAATATTAGTTGCGACATGCCAAAGTGATTCACCATCAGCATAAAAAACGTCTTTGATATTGATGAATATTGACTGATGACAAAAAACCTGGTGAAGCTAAGGAACGTAGCCCTAGTCCGCCAAGGTTCACAGGAAGCGTTGCTTGGAGCTATGAATCATTATTGAAATAATTGTTTGTAACATATTTCGTCGTGTTGCGGAGTAAATTATCAAATTCGTCAAGCGCTAACTAGTTCTACTCTGAGTCTACTATTCTCATAAATAGAATTAATGTATTAAAAAATGACAGTAATGGTCGATGTATCACTGCGAAATTTCATTGGTGTAAATTGCATAAATATTATCATAGATACTGTTGATAATTCCCATCGAGTAATGGGTCAGTGTATGTTTGATTTCGAATAGTGTTTGTTTCATAAAACGGACCATTGCGTGTTGGTAATTAATGTAACACACTTTGAGAGTATGTGTACAAAGAACATTTTTTTGTTCTTACGACCTATTGATAATATATCTCAGAAAAACTTGAATGAAATAAAATTGATATGACATTATACACTGCATCAAATGTATGAATATTTGTTACCTCAAAGGGTCGACGTTTCACCGTTATTTTCATAGAATTATTTGCACATCAATAAAGTGCTCTTTCCTGATGCTATTTCCAGAAGCACGATAATGATAACGTACCATCCAAGTATATCCAAGACATCTGGATATAAATACATTCACTTGCATTTATATCCTCTTGGACGATCTAAGGAGGAAACGAAGCAATCACAATATAGAGGTTGAATCGACTCATTCTCCCCAAGTATTAATCAACCTGAAGCACTCATAAACTTTACTATCGGTCGTAGACTCTCTTCCAGCCAACTCGTTAAATTTTGAAGTAAACACAAAATGAACACTTTGATTCCAGAAAATCATCTTTATTTCATAATTTTTCTGGAAACATCCTTTATCGACACATGTTTTTGCTTTCATACAAATTCAGGCATAACATTATTTTTCCATTCTCTTATAAATTCAAAGAAGCAGTTGATACAAGCAATAGAAAACGGACTTCTCAGGTGGGAATAATTTTGATTATTCAATTATTTTGCTTTTAAGACTCTCAGCTGTTAATTTTCGATAGTTTTGTCACAAAAATGTACCTTGTAACATATTTCTTTTCAAAACTTATTTTTCCATTCTCTTATAAATTCAAAGAAGCAATTGCAAAACAAGTTGGAAAGATATTTTTTTTGAGTTCTGTCAGAGTCAATAATTTTTGGTTTGTTTGAGGCTTTTAAATGTCATTAGTTTTCATCATTTGTACGATCTGTACTGTCATTCAGCTGTAGTTGTCACGATGGTTTACAGTATACCTGAGCGCCTCCCAGAACCAGTGTTATTTAAAAACAAATATTTCATGAAAGCATACGGACAAAAATGTAAGTTACGTGTAAGTCCACGATTCAGTTGAAAAGTTCAAAGAAACGGGATCAGTGCAAAATAAAAAAATGAATGCCCCAAGATTACTGAATGGAACAACCCAAATTGAGGTCGTTGGAAATTTTGTAATGGAGCCTACTGCATCAACACGTCAAGTATCTGCAGTGGCAGGACTTTCACATGAGTCGGTTAGAACGGTGTTGAAATTACGTAAGTTCCACCTGTACAAAACACAAATTCTTCAAGAACTAGGCGATGATGATCCAGACCGACGAATTGAGTTTTGTGAACTCATAACTGAAAGAATTCGCGTTGAACCGAGAATGTTAAAAAATATTTGTTTCAGTAATGAATGTACTTTTATGCTGAATGGTAATGTGAATAAACAAAACTGCCGGTACTGGAGTGATGCGAGCCGGCGTTGATTCAGAGAAGGTCACACTCAATATCCTGAAAAACTGAATGTTTGGACAGGAATATCAGGCGATGCTATAATTGGTCCCTTGTTCATACCAGCCAATTTAAGTGGCGACATTCATCTCGATATTCTGGAAAACACCATCGAACCTTATTTTAGAGAACCAAAGGGACAACCAAGGCAACCTAGCTGTAGACGAAGATTTGCTGCACTTCCAACAAGATAGAGCACCTCCTCACTATGCAGCTTCAGTTTGGCACTGGTGGGATACTGATTACTCCAACAAATGGATTGGAAGAAGAGGTCCCATTGAGTGACCACCGAGGTCACCAGACTTGGCGCCACCTGACTTTTTTCTGTGGGGTCACTTCGAATCGGTTGTTTATAAAACTCAACCTGCGTCACTTGGGGAATTGCGAGAAAGAATTACGAAGCATGTCGCGCCATTATTGGAACAACATTTGCCAAAGTTTGTGCAGAATTTGAAAAAAGGCTTTATTGTTGTTTACAAAACAATGGAACCCACTTTGAATATTTACTTTATTGATATTTTTAATGAATTCGCAGTGCAACTGAAACAACATTAAATATTCCATTCAAGCCAAAGTTTCACAATTATTGCTTCACCCTGTTCAATTATTATTTATACCATTGGATAGTATTTTTTACAGTCGTTTCAATGATGTATCACAAGTGTGTTTTGGTGAGTGTGGCCTAGGGGGTTGATAGGGGTGAGTTCTTTTTCATGTCACTTTAGTTCCCCTTTACTATCCTAGAAACGATTTCAAGCATTTTTTGATATCAGCTTTTGTTCGTGAGATATAGCCCATTGTGAGTTTCAAAATTGACACACTGTAGAATATGTGCGATTCAGTTTTTTTTTGTGATTATAGTAATAATAAACGCCCTTCATTGTTATTCGATAACAGTACACAAAAGATTAATTCATAGACTCTTGGCGAAATCTAGCTCAAAGCTATTCCACTCAACCAACAGAGAGACAAGGTTGATGCAGTCAAGCTACTGGAAAATAATTCCATGAAAATCAAAAGATAAATAGGTAAGTACTATTCTGATCACTCCCATATTTATTTAAATTTAAGTGCCACCGGTAGACAGCTGTTTCAGCCTATCCAAGAAAAGTACTTAATGAAAATAAATGCGTAAACGAAAGATTTCCAGTTTCGTTTTCCTTCAACACAGTAAAATGCCTACGTTGAGCAAAAAATCACAAATGCATAAAAAATGGAAGTTAAATAGAAATCACCTTCTTAACGAAGAATTCACAAGCTTGACACGAGCAAAACCCAAAATGAAATATTAAAAACCCCAAAAAAGATTCTGAGTTATATGTAAAAACGAGGTCAGTATTCTCAACACAATGAAATCTGATAATATCATTGCTGAGAATGATAGAAGTGACATTTTTGCTACCTATTTTAGTAATTTATGTGAACCATATCTTCAAACTTATTCCTTTGTTGATCATTGCAGTAATAATAACTTGTTATGTTCAGTAACCTTCACTACGAACTCAATGAATTCACCAGGAAAACATTTTCCATCTAAAACAAAACATGTTTGCCTCAAAAAATGACGACATTGAAATGCGCTGGATATGTAATTCTATTACAATATTCACTGGTCGTATTCAATGGAACCTGATACTTTTCATTCACAGTACAACCCTATTTGTGTCGATCTTCCCTCTTTGTGAATTTTTAAAAAGACCCTTGTTTAATGCATTTACAAATTGTTACCACGCCATGAAGGCACGTCACTCACATGTCACATATAAAAAATAGAGTTGCTATGAACTCTTCTGAAAAATGAGTACGCCTCATTTTCATAGGATTGCTTCGCAATTCTCAATTCAATATATGATAAAGTTATATTCGCATGGAACACTATTATCTTCCATTGTGGACTTCGAAATTTCGGAATCAGACACTTGTTTTATAACCTTATCAGCAACTATCTATCACAAGATGAAGCAGTCATTTTACTTATAACATCAGGGCTTTCTGCCATGGATGAGACGAATCTGCTCATGTCACGATGACGTACAAAAACGAGTTTCTTCTGAAAATATAAGCCTTTTCAATTAAAATCTGAGTTCATGAAATGAATCAGGCTTTTTGATGATATCATTTTTCTCATTGTCATGAATATGTATACAACGACTAGACTAGGTGGACAAATTTTAAAACTGTTAATGTTTACCTACTGGAAACTCAATGATAATATCCGATTTTATAACAAATGACAACTGAAACCATTTCATTTTCTCAATCAAAAACTGTGCAGCAAATGAAAAAATCAAAGGAGTATGTTGGTTCTAGAAGGAATGAAAATTAAAAAAATGAGATTGACTTCGAGAAAAAAATATATATTACGTTTTTCTTCAGAATGATTCTTAGGAGTTACCGTTTGAACGCCATTGACTACTATTTTGAAGAGTTTTTGTGGAGATGCAACTGAAAAGTCATTTTTTTCTTTGTCTGGTCTGGATTCCTGGCCATACTGGCCTGGAATGCAGCTGCGGACTCTCTTGCAAAGAAGGGTGCTGGCAGCAGCTTCATTGGACCAGAACCTGTCATTGGCATCGCTTTGGGCTTTGCCAAACAAACACTGGATGGCACACCTGGATGGCAAGAAGATTTATGGACTTCTGGCAGAATCTTCCAGGACTGGCTCACTCTAAGGCGTTTATTCACCCTTCAAAGCTTCAGATGGAGGGGCTAATCGACCCTCCATCGCAACCCGTAAGGGTTTATTGTGGCTCACATCTATTCACACTCGGACAAATAAACCCAGTTTCTTAACGAAGCCGATTAGTTTGTATGGTGAGTGGTCTTTCAGGTCAGATGGTGAGAGTACGAATCTGCCGAACTAAAAGAACCTGATTCGGGTCAAGTCTTTGCATATGATGATTCAAATAACAGTGACCTGTGAGGAGGCCTGTTAGACATCGTAGTTCATCCCTACTGTAGTCCAACAACTGTTTGGTATCAAGCTTTAAAGGGTGAATAAACGCCATGGAGTGAGCCAATCCTGGAAGGTTCTGCCAGAAGTCCATAATATTCTTGCCATCCAGGTGTTCAGTGTTTGTTTGGCAGAGCCCAAAGCGATGCAAATGACAGGTTCTGGTCCAATGAAGCCGCTTGCAGCACCCTCCTTTGCAAGAGAGCCCGCAGCTTCGTTGCCTTCCAGGCTAGCATGGCCAGGAATCCAGACCAGAGACAATCTGTTAAGTCTTTCTATCGAGGAGAGTCGTTTTTGGCAGTTTGCTACCAATTTAGACGTTTCTCGGTAGAAGCTCCCAACGCCACTTGACTGTCCGAGAATACTTCCATTGACTAGTGAGAGAGGTTGGATTTATCCAATCTCTACGCACACAATTCAATACCGTGAATTTCCGCTTGAAATACAGTCGCATGAGTTCCTAGGCAGGTAGATAACTCTGTCCTGGGTCTGCGACTGAAAACACCTGCACCAGAAGCGGAAGGTGTTTTTGAATCATCTGTGAACCAACAACTGTCTGCTCTTACTATTTCCTTCTCCCGGAGGATCCAGTCCTTTCTACTCGGGAATAGTACGTCATAAGGCAGTTCGCAGTTTACAGTTGGAGGCATGAAGTCAGAGGTAATTTCCAGAATGCTGTGACTTCCAATATCAACCAACAGTCTGTTGCACTCTGCATTGAATTGATTTGTGCATAGTCCATCTAGCCTCTCTTTCCAGAAAAATGTGCAGAGGAGGTAGGTCTAGAAGGATCTTCATGGCCGCTGACGGTGTGGTACTGATGGCACCACTGATAGTCAGACAAGCCTGTCTCTGTAAGTCAGAGAGCTTCGCTTTGGCAGTTTTCTGTAAAGCCTTCGGCCACCAAGCAATTACATCATAAGTGATCATTGGTCGGACAATAATCACATAAATACAATGAATTTGTTCGGGACCTAAACCCCTAGTTTCACCACAAATCCTTCGACATATCCAGAAAGACAGTTTGGCTTTGTGTAAAACTTTTTCCCAGTGAGCGTTCCTGGTGAGTCTTTTATCAAGGACAATGCCAAGGTATATCGCCTCCGTTCCAAATGGAATGAGGAAAAGTGGCGTTAGATCGTCCAATTTTCTTCTCTTGGTGAAGGGGATTAACACAGTTTTGCTTGGGTTGACAGACATCTACTCTCTCAGGCACCAACTGTGAGCAACGTCCAACGCGCTTTGGATGATATCACAAGCTACCCTTCCCGACGTGGACCTTGCCAGGACGACAAAGTCATCTGCATAAGCTTGCAGATCAACTTTTCTTCTGTCGAAGGCATCAAGCAGACTATCCACCAGAAGCGACCACAGAAGGGGAGATAGTACCCCAGCTTGACGGCAGCCCCTGGTGACCCTGAACCTGATAGTTTCGCCTTGAAGAGTCGTAGTTGCAGTTCTGTTTACTAGCATGGCATATATCCAGCTCGTTATGGTCGATTCTATACCCTTTCTAGCCAGAGACAATCCTATAGATTTGGGTAGTGCATTGTCAAATGCTACTTCAATATCAAGAAATATAGCAACCGCAATCTCCTTGTTGTCAAGGGATTGGGAGATTGTTTAAAGCTGAATCTGTTGATTTGCCCGTTTGATAAGCATACTGGTGGTTATTCAGGGGGTATGCATATAATTCTACCCTCCTGATATGTCCGTCAAGTCCTTTCAGCAGGAAGGATGTAAGGCTGATTGGTCGTACCGATTTGGGGTGTGGGTCTCTTCGGCCCACTTTAGGTATATATACCACCCTTGCTGCCAACCAACTGGGTGGTATATAGTTCCACGCCAGACTAGCTCTATACAATTTTGTGAGAATAGGTAAAATTATTTCCTGCCCGTTTTGAAGAAGAGCTGGAAATATACCATCCTCTCCGAGAGATTTGAAGGGCTAAAAAGACTTGATAGCCCATTCAACTGCCGGTGCTGTGATAACCTTTTTTTGCGACTTCCCAGTCGTTCTTTTTTGGGCGTGTAGCGCCCTCAAAGATGGATGGTCTGTTGTTATCAAGAGTCAGATTTCCAGGAAATTGGTTTTCTATCAAAAGCTCTAACTTTTCTTCACTAGAGGTTGTAAATGTTCCATCAGGTCGTTTAAGCGACCCAATTTCGGCAGTCGGCTCTCTAGAGAGAATCTTGGGAATTCTTGTGCTGCATTCCTTGAAATGCAACCATAAGTATCCGAATCAAAACCATACGAAAATTTTGCACCATGCAAGCAAGCTATCGATCTAGTTTACTCACCAATTTTCAAATTAGCGTACCCACATTGTCACTGGTGAAGACATTTCAGGAACGCAACTGAGGAACTCTTATCACCTACAGTGGATATACAGGGTGTCCCTGGACTTCCTCTTTTCCTTTCGGGAATGTATAGATGGGGTCAAAATATCACCAGTACTTCATATAACTTTTTTTCCTAAAATCCTTCGTTACCAAGTAACGGGCATGCGGTATTGTTCAGATAAAAAAATAATAAGCAAGAAAGTAAACGATTCTAAAATAAATTTCCCACAGGGGTGTGTGGAATATGCGAAAAATCAACTTTCAGACAGAAACTGGAAGAAAAAAGCCTCTCGAAACATCTGTTTTCATATCAACTTTGAATTACAGGAAAGAAAAAATACTTTCGCAATTGTTAATGTAAGTGAAATGTCACTTCCTTTATATAGTATATTGTGTAGCAATCCTGTGAATGATTTCAATTTCATTACGTATGGTTGGAGTAAAAACTGAATAGAAAAATGTATTTTTTGCATTAAGTGATGGATGTAACCGTTACTTCATGGTGAAATGAGAAATGAAACTACCTATATTTTTATACCACTCGTATTTGTGACCAAAAATACTGCAGTTTCGTCATATAAGGACATATTCAAAAGAAGAATTCATTTTTGAGAAAGAAAGTTTTTGGCTTTCTACTACTTTATCTTGATACAAAAAAAAGGATGAGGGAATCTTTCAAAGAAAGGAAGGAATAAATGTATAGAGTTACTTATTTTCAAATTGATTAGTTCCTTGGAAGATTTCCTCATCCTTTTTTTTTGTATCAAGATGGAGTAGTAAGTAGAAAGCCAAAAACTTTCTTCCCCAAAAATTAATCACTCCTAAAAATATAACCCCATCAATTCAAGAATTTATTCTAAAATCAATTACTGTCTTTCTTGTTTCGAAACATTCACATACCTACTTTTTGTATCAAGACTGAGAATTAGAAAGCCAAAACATTTTCGTCCAATGAAAACCAAATGAAATAAGATTAAAGAGGTTTTTTTTATAATAACCAGCAACTGAACGTTAGTTTTTCTCTCAATTTTTCGATTTTCGAAAACAAGGGAAGGGGTTTTTGGATAATGCTTCTCACACCCAGGGGTCGATCAGGGTGAACACTTCTATTTTTATGTTGTTCAGAGGTAGCTTCCTCATTTTCAATGATCAATGATCAATGATCAGGTTGAAAACTTCTATTTTTGTGTTGTTCACAGGTAGGGTCCTCATTTTCAATGATCATTTCTTTCTTTTTATTAGCTTTATTTATAGTCTCATCAACTATTACAGTTATTAAAGACTTTCATATTGATAGTGAATACATTGATATTGTGTAACGGTACTAAATTTTGCTTAAGAGATTGGTTTGTTTTAAAAAGTTCATCACATTTTCGGCAGCGCTGCATTCTCCAAAGATATAGGTGTTATTCTCTGGGATTTTATTTTCCTCTCTTTGCTGGTAATATAATGACCATTCTTGGAGAATGTGTTTTACCTTAATTCTTGTCGGTCAAATATCAGTATTTTCGTTGTTTAACTGACGGCTTTATTTCTTTCAGCTTCGACCCATTGGTGTTTCATTATTGTTGCCAGCTATTTATTAGAATGTTCCTCACAATGTTTTTGAAATCGGAATCGATAAATATGTTCGTACATTGGGGTACTTCAATCTTTGTTGCATTTCTTGCGAGTAAGTCAGTTTTTTCATTTCCCTTAAGGCCGATGTGATATGAAAAATGAACAATAACAGCTCTGAGTGACACGATTTTAGAAAACATCTTCATACATTCCGATGAGCTGATGGCACTTTCCGCGATTATTCACTGAAACAAATATCTACACTTTGTGAACTTGACTGAACAAAGCAGATCCACCAAATTTTCCACTCTCAAACAAGCAGATATGCGTGTCCTAAATGCCCCTATTGTTTGCATGGAATATATTTAGGAACACGAGTATCCATCATTTTCTATCAGGAGCACCTGGTTATCACTATGTCAAGTTGTTCGACACACACAATCATCCAGTGGTTATATACGAAGCCTCTGATTAATGCATGTTATTGTCAATGTCAAATGTACATTAGCATCAATTCTGTTATGACTTTAGTCCGCAGGAAAATAGCTGCTTTCATCCAGACTTGTCGATTCATAAAAAATACGTCAGTTTGATTTGATATTCTTGGAAGTTATGAGAGGTTATAAATTTCCTATGGAAAGCAATGTTCATTTTATTTATTTCAAGTTATTAACCATTCAGTTCTTCAGAAATCATATGACATTCATATTTAAAATGATTAATAAATTGCAATGATTAATAAATTGCAACTAACATACTTAGTGAAACTTTTAATCACAAATAGTAAGTACATCATCATGATACTAGATCGAACATCCATTTCCACATCCCAAGGCAAATTTACGAAACAGTATGAACTCGTTATTTTTCAAAGGTCTGGGCAGTTTTATTAATCTGCCAAATAATGTAAAAAATTATTCTTCTCTCCGTCTATTCAAGAGGGACTTGGTAACATTCATAACGAAAAACTGAATTGAAGCTAATTTATATTTGAAATATAATAATAACTAAGACTTTGTTTTGAATGAATATATAAGTAAATAAGTAAACGTGTATCCTATATACAGGGTGTCCATTTTAAAACTTATAATGGGCTATATCTTACGGACGAAAGACGATATCGAGAAATGCTTGAAATCATTTCCAGGATAGTGAGAGAAAACTAAAGTGACATGAAAGAGAACTCACCCCCATCGACCCCCTAGGCTCCACCCACCAAAACTCAAAAAGTTTAAATTGCAAACCCCTGCTTGTGATACATCATTGAAAAGACTATAAAAAATGCTATCCAATGGTATAAATAATAATTGTACAGGGAAAAGCAATAATTGTGAAACTATTGCTCAAATGGAATATTTAATTAGGTTTTTGTTGAATTACAAATTTATTAAAAATGTCATTTAAGTGAATGTTCAAAGTGGGTTCCGTTGTTTTGTAAACAATAATACAGCCTATTGTCAAAGTCTGCACGAACTTTAATATCAGCCGGCTTACTATGACTTTTTTATTTGTAATGCTATCTCCCGGACTATTATTTCAAATGATAAGTGTCCGTCGATATTTTTTTTCAATAAAAATTTAATTTGCCGTTTTTGCAAAACAAGTTGGAAAGATATTTTTTTTTGAGTTCTGTCAGAGTCAATAATTTTTGGTTTGTTTGAGGCTTTTAAATGTCATTAGTTTTCATCATTTGTACGATCTGTACTGTCATTCAGCTGTAGTTGTCACGATGGTTTACAGTATACCTGAGCGCCTCCCAGAACCAGTGTTATTCAAAAACAAATATTTCATGAATGGCATCCGGACAAAAATGTAAGTCACGTGTAAGTCCGCGATTCAGTTGAAAAGTTCAAAGAAACGGGATCAGTGCAAAATAAAAAAATGAATGCCCCAAGATTACTGAATGAAACAACCCAAATTGAGGTCGTTGGAAATTTTGTAATGGAGCCTACTGCATCAACACGTCAAGTATCTGCAGTGGCAGGACTTTCACATGAATCGGTTAGAAATGTGTTGAAATTACACAAATTCTTCAAGAACTAGGCAATGATGATCCAGACCGACGAATTGAGTTTTGTGAACTCATAACTAAAAGAATTCGCGTTGAACCGAGAATGTTAAAAAATATTTGTTTCAGTAATGAATGTACTTTTATGCTGAATGGTAATGTAAATAAACAAAACTGTCGGTACTGGAGTGATGCGAACCCGCATCGATTCAGAGAAGGTCATACTCAATATCCTGAAAAACTGAATGTGTGGGCAGGAATATCAGGCGATGCTATAATTGGTCCCTTGTTCATACCAGGAAATTTAAGTGGCGACATTTATCTCGATATTCTGGAAAACACCATCGAACCTTATTTTAGAGAACCAAAGGGACGACCAAGGCAACCTAGCTGTAGACGAAGATTTGCTGCACTTCCAAAAAGATGGAGCACCTCCTCACTATGCAGCTTCAGTTTGGCACTGGTTGGATACTGATTACTCGAATAAATTGATTGGAAGGAGAGGTCCCATTGAGTGACCACCGAGGTCACCAGACTTGACGCCACCTGACTTTTTTCTGTGGGGTCACTTCGAGTCAGTTGTTTATAAAACTCAACCTGCGTCACTTGGGGAATTGCGCGAAAGAATTACGGAAGCATGTCGCGCCATCAATAGAACAACATTTGCCAAAGTTCGTGCAGAATTTGAAAATAGGCTTTATTATTGTTTATAAAACAATGGAACCCACTTTGAATATTTACTTTATTGATATTTTTATTGAATTCGCAGTTCAACTGAAACAACATTAAATATTCTATTCAAGCCAAAGTTTCACAATTATTGTTTCACCATTGGATAGTCTTTTACAGTGGTTTCAATGATGTATCACAAGTGTGTTTTGGTGAGTGTGGCCTAGGAGGTTGATAGGGATGAGTTATTTTTCATGTCACTTTAGTTCCCCTTTACTATCATCCTAGAAACGATTTCAAGCATTTGTCGATATCAGCTTTCATTCGTGAGATATAGCCCATTGTAAGTTTCAACCCGCAATTCACAATTCAATATATGAAAAAGTTATATTCACATGGAACACTATTATCTTCAATTGTGGACTTTGTGGAAATTTCGGAATCAGATACTTGTTTTATAAACTTATCAGCACGTATCTATCACAAGATGAAGCCGTCATTTTACTTATAACATTAGGATTTTCTGCCATGGATAAGACGAATCTGCTCAAGTCACGATGACGTACAAAAACGAATTTCTTCTGGAAATATAAGCCTTTTCAATTATAATCTGAGTTCATGAAATGAATCAGGATTTTTGATGAGATCATTGTTCTCATTGACATAAATATGTATGCAACAACTAGACTAGGTGGACAAATTTTAAAACTGAAATGAAAATTTAAAAAAATGAGATTGACTTCGAGAAAAAAATATATATTACGTTTTACTTCAGAATAATTCGTAGGAGTTACCGTTTGAACGCCATTGACTACTATTTTGAAGAGTTTTTGTGGAGATGAAATTGAAAAGTAATTTTTTTCCTTGTCTGATCTGGATTCCTGGCCATACTGGCATGGAAGGCAATGCAGCTGCGGACTCTCTTGCAAACAAGGGTGCTGGCAGCGGCTTCATTGGACCAGAACCTGTCATTGGCATTGCTTTGGGCTTTGCCAAACAAACACTGGATGACACACTTGGATGGCAAGAAGATTTATGGACTTCTGGCAGAATCTTCCAGGACTGGCTCACTCCAAGGCGTTTATTCACCATTCGAAGCTTGATACCAAACAGTTGTTGGACTACAGTAGGGATCAACTACGATGCCTAACAGACCTTCTTACAGGTCACTGTCATTCAAATCAGCATATGCAGAGACTTTGACTGTCGGAAGACAGTGTGTGTCGCCTTTGTTTGGAAAATGATGAAACAGCAGAGCATATACTTTGTGCCTGCCCGCTGGGGACTAAATCAGATTCTTTGAGTTCGGCAGATTTGTACTCTCACCATCTGACCTGAAAGACCACTCACCATACAAACTTATCGGCTTCGTTAAGAAGCTGGGTTTATTTGTCCGAGTGTGAATAGATGTGAGCCACAATAAACTCTTGCAGGTTGCGGTGGAGAATCGAATAGACCCATATACTTTGGACCTACCTACCTGCCAATATCTAATTTCGATCTTTCATTAATCCATTCACTTGGACCTGATTCGGTCCAAGTCTCTGCATATGATGATTCAAATGACAGTGACCTGTAAGAAGGCCTGTTAGACATCGTAGTTCATCCCTACTGTGCTCTTGCAGCACCCTCCTTTGCAAGAGAGCCCGCAGCTTCGTTGCCTACCAGGCTAGCATGGCCAGGAATCCAGACCAGAGACAATCTGTTAAGTCTTTTTATCGAGGAGAGTCGTTTTTGGCAGTTTGCTACCAATTTAGACGTTTCTCGGTAGAAGCTCCCAACGCCGCTTGACTGTCCGAGAATACTTTTATTGACTCGTAAGTGAGGTTGGATTCATCCAATCTCTCCTAACACAATTGAATACCGTGAATTTCCGCTTGAAATACAGTCACATGAGTTCCTAGACAGGTAGATAACTCTGTCCTGGGTCTGCGACTGAAAACACCTGCACCAGAAGCGGAAGGTGTTTTTGATCTATCTGTGAACCAACAACTGTCTGCTCCCAATATTTCCTCCTCCCGGAAGATCCAGTCCTCTCTACTCGGGAATAGTACTTTATAAGGTAGTTCGTAGTTGACAGTTGTGGGCATAAAGTCAGCTGTGACTTCCAATGTCAACCAACAGTCTGTTGCACTCTGCATTGAATTGATTTGTGCAATTGGCAATGTGCACAAGTCTGTAAGTAGTCCATCTAGCCTCCTTTTCCAGAAAAATGTGGAGAGGAGGTAGATCTAGAAGGATCTCCGTGGCCGCTGATGGTGTGGTACTGATGGCACCACTGATAGCCAGACAAGCCTGTCTCTGTAAGTCAGAGAGCTTCGCTTTGGCCGTTTTCTCTAAAGCCTTCGGCCATCAAGCATTTACATCATAAGTGATCATTGGTCAGACAATCATCACATTCCGATGAATTTGTTTGGGACCTAAACTCCAAGTTTTACCACAAATCATTTGACATATCCAGAAAGACAGTCTGGCTTTCTATAAAACTTTTTCCTAGTGAGCGTTCCTGGTGAGTCTTTTATCAAGGATAATCCAAGGTATTTCACCTCCGTTCCAAATGGAATGACCATACCATTGGGGAAAAGTGGCGTTAGATCGTCCAATTTTCTTCTCTTGGTGAAGGGGATTAACACAGTTTCGCTTGGGTTGACAGACATCTGCTCCCTCAGACACCAACTGTGAGCAACGTCCAACGCGCTTTGGATGATATCACAAGCTACCCTTCCCGACGTGGACCTTGCCAGGATGACAAAGTCATCTGCATAAGCTTGCAGATCAACTTTTCTTCTGTCGAAGGCATCAAGCAGACTATCCACCAGAAGCGACCACAGAAGAGGACATAGTACCCCAGCTTGACGGCAGCCCCTGGTGACCCTGAACCTGATAGTTTCACCTTGAAGAGTCGTAGTTGCAGTTCTGTTTACTAGCATGGCATATATCCAGCTCGTTATGGTCGATTCTATACCCTTTCTAGCCAGAGACAATCCTATAGATTTGGGTAGTGCATTGTCAAATGCTACTTCAATATCAAGAAATATAGCAACCGCAATCTCCTTGTTGTCAAGGGATCGGGAGATTGTTTAAAGCTGAATCTGTTGATTTGCCCGTTTGATAAGCATACTGGTGGTTATTCAGGGGGTATGCATATAATTCTACCCTCCTGATATGTCCGTCAAGTCCTTTCAGCAGCAAGGATGTAAGGCTGATTGGTCGTACCGATTTGGGGTGTGGGTCTCTTCGGCCCACTTTAGGTATATATACCACCCTTGCTGCCAACCAACTGGGTGGTATATAGTTCCACGCCAGACTAGCTCTATACAATTTTGTGAGAATAGGTAAAATTATTTCCTGCCCGTTTTGAAGAAGAGCTGGAAATATACCATCCTCTCCGAGAGATTTGAAGGGCTAAAAAGACTTGATAGCCCATTCAACTGCCGGTGCTGTGATAACCTTTTTTTGCGACTTCCCAGTCGTTCTTTTTTGGGCGTGTAGCGCCCTCAAAGATGGATGGTCTGTTGTTATCAAGAGTCAGATTTCCAGGAAATTGGTTTTCTATCAAAAGCTCTAACTTTTCTTCACTAGAGGTTGTAAATGTTCCATCAGGTCGTTTAAGCGACCCAATTTCGGCAGTCGGCTCTCTAGAGAGAATCTTGGGAATTCTTGTGCTGCATTCCTTGAAATGCAACCATAAGTATCCGAATCAAAACCATACGAAAATTTTGCACCATGCAAGCAAGCTATCGATCTAGTTTACTCACCAATTTTCAAATTAGCGTACCCACATTGTCACTGGTGAAGACATTTCAGGAACGCAACTGAGGAACTCTTATCACCTACAGTGGATATACAGGGTGTCCCTGGACTTCCTCTTTTCCT
>NW_019295055.1:4411-18739 GCF_000500325.1 Leptinotarsa decemlineata
TTTAAAACATACTAAAAGAAGTTGAAATATTCATCTTCAAACTTGTGATTTCTAACCCCCAAGCGAAACGCAATGAATATCAATAGTTTCTTTAGTAGGAATCGATCTATATACCCAACTGGCTAACGCTCAAAAGCCTTTTTTTATTATTAGCCCAGAATAATTACATTTTAAAATAGGACAAATGATTTGTTTGCATTGAAAAGGTCCAATCAATACCACATACAAACGTTCTCGGCATATTGTTTACATTGAAGCAAGCATATTGACACACTAGTTCCAATAGAGGTGTATCGACGAGCCTAATCAAATTGAGAATAGTTCAGATATAAGTGAGGTATTCATGATATCACTCGACAGTGACAACACTTTCAATTGACGTTGTAATACCCAGCGAAAGCAATGTATGGTAATATATATTCTAATTTCGGGAACAGAAATATTTTTTCAATTCGAATTTCTTAAACGCCGGATCTGTCCCTCAGCGTGTTTTCAAAAGATGCAGTCAGATATATTTGTCACGTAGCTCAAGATGTAAATATGGGCATATCAACATCCCAGCATTGAAAGTTTTGTCAATTCAGCTAAATAGGTTTTTCTGATGACCTCCGTCGCACATGGACAAAGAACGGTTTGAAAAACGGGGGTGACGAAGCACCTGTGATTTTTTCCTGGCCTTTTGAAAGGCAGAGAAGACAAAAGATATCATCCAGAATTTGATGTGGAGAAATTCGCCTGTTTCGATACTATCAATGTATGAACTCGAGTAAGAAAACGTAATATCCAACACACTCGAAAAGAAAAAAAATTATTGAAGACTGATAACATGAAATTTCTATAATGGTTTTACTCAATTGTTTGCTTTCACGCCAAACAAATCACTAATGTCACCAGCGTTTCTACACATCTTGGGCGGTCGGTAGCAATTTCTTCAGTCTGGTTCCTAACTGATTGTAATGAATCAAATTTCAAAATTTAAAAGATTTTTTCAATACATTTCACATTTTGAATTGTGCTTTTCAACTATTTGATGAAATCAAAGTTGGGAATTCTATGGATTAAAATATATCAATAGATCAATTGTGATGACTACATTTTGTGCGCATGCCCAATTATGATTTCAATTCATGGAATTTTAATCCACTTTCACTGGTCAGGAGTACATTATTTTAATTTAGGCATTCGGGCACGACTATGTATGAATGGCCACATAATTATTGTTGCCACAAAATGGTATCAATAGGTTGATATGCATTGTAGTCATTTCTGATGATAAGTCGAAAGCTTTGGTGTGTATNTAACATTTTCAAAATTATGAGACACAAGAATTATGATTGTTAGAAACTGGTGTACAAGAAAAATATATATTTTAAGAATAATTTCAGAAAAAGAAATCCAATTTTGAGGATTCATATGAAATATAGGAGTACTGATTTATGTTCTTCTAATCGGTTGAAAAGGTCATGCACAAACCCAATGAACAGTCTTCAACTGTTTCATCCTTTTTATGCATTGAGGGCAATTATTAGTTACATATACTGTTTTTGAGTCTATATAAAAATAATTGAAGATTTATTTTCTGATCTTAAAGTAGACTATTGGTGAGCCCTTACGGAAAAAAAGAATTGTTGAATGAAAGAAAATTCACTTCATTCAAAGAAATAAAAGTGTCATATATGCACGACAAAATATTTTGTTGGTGCAATACAAAAGAATTCTTGACTTCCAACTATTTTTTCAAGCATATGTTCATTGTATCAAACAAATCTTTGAGTGAAACAATTACATCAATCAGTTATTTCAATTCAAAGAAGAATTGAATTCAAGTAATATTTTGTCCAATTGATAGCGAGAATGAGTGAAATAGTGGAACTGTTTGAAAAAATCTGTTCAATATCTGTTTTTCCGTTAATCAACTGATTGAAATAATCAAATGTATTTTCTATTTGAGTAAAAGTTATGTTGAAGAAACAACAAATCTGCAGGATGATGGAAAACTTTGCTTGTTTTGATTATGGAAAAATTTCCACTGAAGTATTGATTTTGTTGAACAAAGAATGAATTGTAGTTGAACGAACAATGTTTATACCTCATTATGAGTATCTTGCTGATTGATGAAAGCATTTCGAAAGTTCAAAATGAGTATGAATAATGATGAACAAAATGAAATAAAATTACAAATCAAAATCCTTCCCTCTTGTTTGAATTTGGTTAAAAAGTAAGACCTCGTTAGTCCTTAGCTCGCACAAGTTTCTCAACTTCTGAGAGTTGTCGTTCGTATGGGGGCGGCAGATGATTAACGGAAAAACAGATTTTAAAACAGATTTTTTTTAAACAGATTCGATTACATATTAGTGTCAAAACAGCACCCCATACTGCTAAACTGAATTTGAAAGTTTTCATTCAATAGACGTACTTTCGATTTGATGAAATTATATTGTTTGACATAACCGAATTATTTTGAGAACTCAATGACCTCTTAGAGAAATTAAAATGAGAATTTCATTTTGTATCGGCAAAATTATCATCTAATCGATACAATACTCACGTCGTTTGAAATGAATGATATTTAATCAAAATGATGAAATAAATTGGACTGAATGAATTTGTTTAAAGCAAAAAATCTTTTTTTTCCGTGACATGAATAATATAATTGGCTGAAGAAGCAAAACCTTGATTTTTCTATAGGCAATTTGTTTGTTGTTTTATTTAAATTAGCATAAGTGACCTATTATTCGTATCGAAATCCAATAGACTTTCATTTTGCAGAATCTCTAATTTCTGTGTTATCAGCTTCAAAAAATGACGATGAAAGGCTTGCTGAGAAAATCAAGAATGCGCCGAAGGATTCTTTTTTTTTATGTTTGATTTTCTTTTTCTTCATGGGATTTATGACATTAATGCCAATGATGTTTATCGGAACAGCAGCTAATGTGAGTACAAATATCATCATTATACTTATTGAATGTAAGCTTGTTTTGAAAGACATCGATAATAACTTATGAAATATTTGTCACTTATCATACCTCACTGTGATGTTATACCGTCCACCTCTCAAGTGGCAGCTTCGAAAGTATTTTTACAGTTGTCTTCCATATTCAAAATTCTGACAAAAACATTTTGGCATCCAGCCACTTATTATTAATATGACCACAACCCTCTTTATATGTGAGAATATTAAATACAAACGTTTTCGCACATTCCGATATATTTCAAATGTGATATGCGTGTTTGAATCAACGGGGAACAAATTTGTGGTGGCCACTGTATGCTCTATCTTCTTATGTAGTTCCATAGAGCCCTTTTGTAGTTGTATTTTAGTAAAACTTCATTGTGAATTCTTCAGAAAGGAGTTGAACAAACCGCCAATACGTGTTTTACTATATGATAGTTTTTTCAAAGATCTACATACGAAGGAGCTGTTGCATAGTGAAATACATGTTGCAGTTTCGTAAACTGTTCATTGAAAATATCACAATGAGAGGCTACTCTAAAACATTATTTATGTGGAATCTGGTGCGATGCTTCAAGGCACAACCTATGAAATCTAATTATCTGGTAACTACTCCTTGAAGTACTGTCTTTTCTATTCGTGACCAGAATGATTCTGAACGCGCGACCTTGAAGCGGGCTCGTACCGGCCTTGTTCCCCTACTTACCTCAACTCAATTTTCATTTCTCAATCACTATTTTCTACTCGTCTATTTACTTCTTATCTCATTCGCTGAAGACTCCACTACTTTCAATTTTTCTTTTCTCTCACTTCGAAGGTATTTCTCTCAGTTGAAGAGGAAATGAGGAAGTCCAAGATTTCAAACGAATATTCATTACACAAAAGAACAAATGAAATCAAGCAAAATAAATGAAATACTGACACTGGTATACTGAACACAATACATTCGAATATTAAGAACTACTGTAATTTTTTCACATGAACATGTAACAAAACAATATATGAAAATGTATTTGATTCTATTGACTCTATTCGGAATTTTTACTCAAAATGCTTACCTTGCCGCTCTGAACAACTTTATCAATTACCAAGAATGAAACTCACCACTGCAATGAGAACATCTCAGAAATATATAGACAGAAAAACAAACGTATTGCGCAGCGANAACGCAGGTCTTTGATGCGATAGACTTGATCCTTAGCCTCGACACCACCGTTAGATATTGAAAGTAATTGCGAACTGTTGATAGTGATGGCTTCGGTCATGGCTTATCAAATTGTTTTCACGTTTTATGATCACTGTTCAGTAAAACATATTTAGTTTTGTTTGAAGATGTATTGACAAAAACAATTATGTCAGAGTTGGAAGTGGCTTATTAGTGTAGGGGCGTTGGCGTTTGAGAGATAACGAGTCGAACAAAACTAAATATGTTTTACTTAACAGTGATCACAATTCAAATGCAAGAACAATTCGAAAAGTAATGACCGAAGCCATCACTACCAACAGTTTGCAATTACTTTCAATATCTAATAGTGGTGTTGAGGCTAACGATCGAGTCTATCGCACCATACACCTACGTTCAATTATTATCCAACGAAAACTTTTTTATGATGTCATGAAACAAATATGTGTTGAGCGAAAAGATGGGCTGACATAAGCGCGCAACGTGACTGGATGGTCTGTCTCGTTAAGGGATACGTCTGGTCGTCCGTCTATCTTAATTATTATTTATGTTCACAGAAAATTCAAATTTCCCGCCACGATGTTCTGAGATGCAAAAGTGTGCGCTTTGATTAGCTGGCGAGCTGCGTGACAGTTTGAGGATACTACGTGAAAATTCGGTACACTCTGATTAGTTCACCGCTGGGTGACAGGACACCACGTGCCAGTTTGGTGTACTCTGGTTGACTGGGTGTTCTGTCTGCCTTGTATGGCGACCCAAGAGACAACCTGGCTGCTGTGATGACGTGTAAAATTTAATGCCGTGGAAAGTATGGAAATAAACAAATTTAAAAATTTCCAATACATCATGAACGATCAAATTGAATTAATTAAATTAAATTGCGTGCCTAGTTCGCATTCTGCAGATTGATCTGATGAAGTTTCTATTGATTTCATATCTGTACCACGGAGACTTTTGCAGATTCTCCTGAATTATCATATATCTCTGACCAGAAGTTGATCCAGAGTATAATTCCTGCCACTTTCGTTAGATCCGTGTATGGTATTTTGATATTAGAAAAATTGTTCCCACTTGCTTTTTTCTCCATTTTATCCACAATTTCATTTCCCTCAATTCCTGCATGACCCCTAATCCATACAATTTCTAGAGTTTTGTTACTCTCTGAAATTCCTTCATTCAAATCAATTATATTCAATGGAATGTGTGAAAGATTGCTGTCCATTTGTAGATTTCTGAATTCAGATATATTGCTGTATTGAATTATTGTACACGAAAGCATTCGCTCGAAAGTAACATTTTCAAAATTATGGGACACAAGAATTATGGTTGTTAGAAACTGGTGTACAAGAAAAATATATATTTTAAGAATAATTTCAGAAAAAGAAATCCAACTTTGAGGATTCATATGAAATATAGGAGTACTGATTTATGTTCTTCTAATCGGTTGAAAAGGTCATGCACAAACCCAATGAACAGTTTTCAACTGTTTCTTCCTTTATATGCATTGAGGGCAATCATCAGTTACATATACTGTTTTTGAGTCTATATAAAAATAATTGAAGATTTATTTTCTGATCTTAAAGTAGACTATTGGTGAGCCCTTACGGAAAAAAAGAATTGTTGAATGAAAGAAAATTCACTTCATTCAAAGAAATAAAAGTGTCATATATGCACGACAAAATATTTTGTTGGTGCAATACAAAAGAATTCTTGACTTCCAACTATTTTTTCAAGCATATGTTCATTGTATCAAACAAATCTTTGAGTGAAACAATTACATCAATCAGTTATTTCAATTCAAAGAAGAATTGAATTCAAGTAATATTTTGTCCAATTGATAGCGAGAATGAGTGAAATAGTGGAACTGTTTGAAAAAATCTGTTCAATATCTGTTTTTCCGTTAATCAAATAATCAAATGTATTTTGTATTAGAGTAAAAGTTATGTTGAAGAAACAACAAATCTGCAGGATGATGGAGAACTTTGCTTGTTTTGATTATGGGAAAATTTCCACTGAAGTAATGATTTTGTTGAACAAAGAATGAATAGTAGTTGAACGAACAATGTTTATACCTCATTATGAGTATCTTGCTGATTGAGGAAAGCATTTCGAAAGTTCAAAATGAGTATGAATAATGATGAACAAAATGAAATAAAGTTACAAATCAAAATCCTTCCCTCTTGTTTGAATTTGGTTATTGGATTCAATCAACCAAATATACTAATTTGAGTACCAGCATTTCCTTGGTAGTAATGGAGCTTCAGATCGGTTCTACTGAAAATTACTTTTCTCTCCTCTGAAACCATAAAAAAACCATTAGACCATCGATTGTTGTCATCTTCTGCTAATGCTGATTCGATTACTACATGAATTTTGTGGATAGAAAGCATTACGTAGTTTGAGTATTGAGAAAAGTACTTTTCGACAGAATCAAAGGTACAGAGAGTCAGTGATTGAATTTACATGAATCTCCAATCGAAATAGATCAAGTTATTGAATAATTGTGAGAATATATTATAGTTTGTTCAGCAAACCAATTTCTTAATACATGAAATACAATTTGTATCATTTTCTCAACTGGATTATTGATCTACTTACGTATCACGAGTTTTCAATCAGCTGCTGATGGGAGTTTTGCGGATAATAAGGTACATACCTGAATAATAAGTATCTACAGCAAATCGCAAAAATATATATTTGAGAAAACTGAATATGTTTTCAATTGTAATGGTATACATATTCATTATAAAAGTTATGAATGGAAGACATACCTCTGTTATATACAATCCTTAATTCATTCCATCAATTGCTTCCTTGGTTGAATATTTTTCTTTTGCCAATTGAGGGAATCATGTATTTGATTTCTTCATCAGTGAGCCTTTTAGCTATGTCTGTTTGAAAAGTATGTGTTTTAAGTATCTATATTAGTGGGAGGTAAATAATATATGTATTTTTTTGCCTTTAAAAATGCCAATCAGGTCATTTAATCCCAAGTTATTGAGAAACTTCTCCATGTCTAAAAATAAAAGAGATTATATTGCATGTTTTGAGTGGAGGAAGCCTGTGTATGGCGAAACACGTGTTGCGTTTTTGTTAAACTGTCTGGTAAAAATCACACAATAAAGTGTTTTTAGAATACGTTGTTGGATGTCATCTTTCCTGTAAATATGTTACAAATAACTTTCCTTTTTTGGTCTTACTGATTTTAAAAAAGTAATACAAGAGAAAACTGTGATTATTTCACAATGTTATTCAAAACAAAAATCTTAAAAAGAGGTTCCTTCAAGGATTCAGTATATACTATCATGTTTTTGAAGTCAACTATTATACCGGACGAAAATGAAATCATTGTTTACGGCACTATTCAATTATTTATGATGTAAGAAATTTACAATTCGAAATAAAAGTACAGTTCTTCGCTGTCATTGTATAACTACACCTATTTCTGTGGCAAACACTCTGAAAATGTCCAATTCCTCCGTATCCAAAGGTCAACTAGGTACCCAGTGTATACATACCTACCTACCTCTCAATGATAATCATTCCACTCGACAGCTTCTACTTTCTCAAAAACAGAATTGAAAACATCGAAGCTTTCCTTCAGTCATTACATTAAGCCACTTCAACTTCAAGCCAATTTTATGGAGGATAGCTGTCGAGAAAAATGTATGGGCACGTGCTTGAAAAAAAAACGATGTCTGTTTATCCAATACATGCTATTCATAATTATTTCAAAATATGGAATGAAAGAAAGTATATAAATATCAACATACCTGTGAAAACACTGAAAAACTTCAAACTGTAAACCTCTTCGTCATTTCCTTGCAAAACAAAAAAATGACGATGAAAGGCTTGCTGAGAAAATCAAGAATGCGCCGAAGGATTCTTTTTTTTTATGTTTGATTTTCTTTTTCTTCATGGGATTTATGACATTAATGCCAATGATGTTTATCGGAACAGCAGCTAATGTGAGTACAAATATCATCATTATACTTATTGAATGTAAGCTTGTTTTGAAAGACATCGATGATAACTTATGAAATATTTGTCACTTATCATACCTCACTGTGATGTTATACCGTCCACCTGTCATGTGGCAGCTTCTAAAGTATTTTTACAGTTGTCTTCCATATTCAAAATTCTGACAAAAACATTTTGGCATCCAACCACTTATTATTAATATGACCACAACCCTCTTTATATGTAAGAATATTAAATACAAACGTTTTCGCTCATTCCGATATATTTCAAATGTGATATGATTGTTTGAATCAACGGGGGACAAATTTGTGGTGGCCACTGAATGCTCTATCTTCTTATGTAGTTCCATAGAGCCCTTTTGTAGTTGTATTTTAGTAAAACTTCATTGTGAATTCTTCAGAAAGGAGTTGAACAAAACGCCTATACGTGTTTTACTATATGATAGTTTTTTCAAAGATCTACATACGAAGGAGCTGTTGCATAGTGAAATACATGTTGCAGTTTCGTAAACTGTTCATTGAAAATATCACAATGAGAGGCTACTCTAAAACATTATTTATGTGGAATCTGGTGCGAGGCTTCAAGGCACAACCTATGAAATCTAATTATCTGGTAACTACTCCTTGAAGTACTGTCTTTTCTATTCGTGACCAGAATGATTCTGAACGCGCGACCTTGAAGCGGGCTCGTACCGGCCTTGTTCCCCTACTTACCTCAACTCAATTTTCATTTCTCAATCACTATTTTCTACTCGTCTATTTACTTCTTATCTCATTCGCTGAAGACTCCACTACTTTCAATTTTTCTTTTCTCTCACTTCGAAGGTATTTCTCTCAGTTGAAGAGGAAATGAGGAAGTCCAAGATTTCAAACGAATATTCATTACACAAAAGAACAAATGAAATCAAGCAAAATAAATGAAATACTGACGCTGGTATACTGAACACAATACATTTGAATATTAAGAACTACTGTAATTTTTTCACATGAACATGTAACAAAACAATATATGAAAATGTATTTGATTCTATTGACTCTATTCGGAATTTTTACTCAAAATGCTTACCTTGCCGCTCTGAACAACTTTATCAATTACCAAGAATGAAACTCACCACTGCAATGAGAACATCTCAGAAATATATAGACAGAAAAACAAACGTATTGCGCAGCGAGAGTGGTGTACTCTTTCAGGTTTGAAATTATTTTATCCCTGTTTGATTCAATTCAATGAAGTCATCAACCTCCGTATTTAGCTACTCGACAAAATGATGATATAAAATGAAAAATAAATAAAATTGAATGTGTGAACTCTTTCCAATATGTATTGTGGTTAGTTTTCAAAGTAGACAGATGAAGACTGATAGCCTACGAAGAACTAATGTTAGAAGGATTTTGATAAAACACAAATTTAAGCCGTATAGGACCAGAAGAGTTCAACAATTCAGACCAAGACATTCTGAAAGCAGCATGGCTTTTTGCTAGTGGTTTCTGGAAAGTTGTAACCAAGTGCATAATTTTTCATTAAATTGTATTTGGACAGACGAAGCTTGTGTCAACACTGCCGGCACAACAAAATCCTCATTCTATTGTGGAGTAGAGAAGTTAAGGAAGATTTGGATTCAGTATGTGGGCAGGTTTTTTCAAAGGTAGAATTATCGGCCCGTTCATTATTTCCAAGAAAACTTTTCAGTTGAAACCTTCGTAACTCACGACGGGACGGCGAGACACCCGTCTTCAACCCATGAGTGTTACGACGCTGGACGTCACCCCCTTAGCGTTGAGCCAAGGTCTAAGAGGGCCTACCAACAGTGGTCCCTAAACTTTGCATATCTTGCGGTTCTTGCTTTCTGAGTTAGCGACAATAAACGTCTGAAAGACAATACATTGAAAGTTACTACAATTTTTGTTTACTCTCATACTGGGTATTACACCCCTATAATACCAGTTACTGGTAGTTACCCAGTAGTGTCATTATATCAAATCATTTCGACAATTATAATGAATTCGCAAGATATTTTTCCTAACGTACAGAAAACAACAACGGGCCAATGTAAGCTATTTTTCTGTCCAAATGAAGCAGTCATCATATACGGTGATCATTAGAAAAGCGGGTTGAAGTTGGTGGACATTCATTGTAATATGTGGTGCACTTGGAAGTTTAATTATAATAAAAGTCAAAACACAGACGATGTGATAGATGGAATTACTTCCAACGAGTTATATCAAGTGTTAACAAATTCATCAGACAATAATACTTTCTTAAAAAAAATTTTTTGACGAAGCATATTTTACTAATGAATTTCTTAAAAAGTTGTTTCTCTACTTTGAAATAACTGAGCAGTACGGTTTTCATTAATCTTGCTCCAGAAAGCAGAGTTAACGACTCTGAGGATGCAATATAAAGCTGTAATAACAGAGTGCGCAACAAATTGTATTTCTCACCATTAGCAGATGCATATGAGGTTAGAGATGTAACTCACTTATTTCTTGCACCGTATTCACATAACTGCGAGCAATATGTCGATCTTTCAGACAACATAACTTTCAGTGTGGAATATAACCAAAGTGGTGTTCCGCTAGGTTATTTACTGAGGCTTTTTCCATCTAGTTTCTTATCAATAATCGTTTCTCTCAACTTCTACGAGTATGAAGATGACATATCTTCTTTATTCTGATACAAAAACAAATTTACCAACTTGCCAAGTGGAAAAATAAATCAACGCTGTCAATAGTAAAAATCCAGAAACTAATATTTGAATCGAAAAATATTGTATTTCAAAAGGATGAACTGCCGATTAGTAGGTAACCGTGGACGACTCCGTAAATCGAACATTTCATAATGAAAAATTGAATATGAAATTTTCCGTTTATCTATTTTTATCGAGACAACTGGAAAATGTTGGTACTCATAATACTATTTTCAAAAAATTTTTTTTTAACTGTGGACATGATAAACTTTAGATTAATTATCACGTTCATGATTACGATATATGTGGAAAGTTTTTAATCATCCCCCGATGATTCTAACATTGTTAGCGAAATGCAGCATTACTGTTAGGTATTATGAGAGGGAAGTGTTTTCAATAGATACACCTGGTGCTAATATTATAAAACTTAGACCTAGATCTAGACCTAGACCTAAACCTAGATCTTGAATGAACTTTATTCAGTAAGTGATTTTTCATGTAAGCTGGCAAGAACGAGACTGTCAGACGACAACTTGTGAGATATGATGATTAACAAGAGCTCACTTTCTAACGTGCGATTCCTAACATAGTATCCGATAGGGCAGGCACAAAGCATCTGTTGTGCTATAACCAGAGCCTGCATTTTTTCGTGAGAAAGAATCATCTCCAATGTTGACATATCACCTCAATTTAGTGAAGACCTTATCGGCGATTGTTCTGCAATTACCTTCGTTATGTAGGTGGAAAACACAAATGTGTGGCTTGTGAAATAGGTCTCCTGTAAGGTTTTTCAGGGTAAACTAGTAATAATTGCAACCACCAGCAAGAAGACGCCTTTCTGTGGAATCTGACCTGTGTACGAGAGAGATTTTTGTTATTCGGTCGATATTGAGGTTGTCGGATGTTCAACGTGTGAGATTCTCACCTCAAGTGCCCAAAGCAACTTTTCCATATGAGTCAGTTATACCTGGCGAAACATTATATCCAGTTATGCAAGGCTTTTTTGCCTTCAGTTTGATGAAGTCATCGTTTGTGTGAACATTTGCAGAATTGGGCAGGTTGTTTTCCTCTCCAGATGGAGATTTTGATTCTGCTATACGACCTATCTCTATAACAGGTGTGTTTTTAATGATATTATGAATAACCAGGACTTATTTGTTTTCAGTATTGGATGTTCAAGTTCAGAAATGCCAGTGCACCAGCAGATGATGGAAACAGGACATCATTGCAGTCTCTTTACCAGTCAACATCATCGGTTGCCATTTCAGTACCAACTGTATTATTCACTCTTTTAGGGACAATTTACGGTAGAAAATTTGACGCACGAAAATTTATTTTGTTTTCCTTGGCTGTCATTTTTTCTGTTTTCCTGATTTTTTCGTTGTTCACTAGAGTTAATACAGACTCATGTAAGTAAACATACAACTTGGAAATAACTCAAAAAAAATCGATGATGATCAAAATGAAGGTATAATGTGAATTCAATAATGTTGCAATTGATAATTTTCGATTCATTCTGAGAAAGGTGAATTTTCTGCAAAATTGAAATGCTCTTTCGTCTTCATTTCCAATCTCTTCCAAAAGAGCTCTTCAAACCGGCCAAACTTCTAGTACATATTACTGGAGTTGTGCAGTTTGGTGGAAGACTCGCAGAAAAACCGTCAAGCTTTGACAGAAAAGGAAGTGGGAACTCTAAATGAGGCTGAGTTTGGTCCTCTGGCTGAGCCCTCAAAAGAACTAATATCTAATTCAGTTTTGAGCAGTTTTGCTTCGAATTCCTTATCCTATCAGTCCAATGAAGGAGTGAATCCGTGTTTACTCAGAAGAAGATAGTAGTGGCAAACGTAGTTGCAACAATAGATCGGTGATGCATTCTAGTATTTCTAGTATGAAAAGTGTTTTAATCAAATCGTTCGCAGAAGTTATCAAGGAATTATGGTCAGAAGATTCTTCTGATAGAGTAATTAACACAGTCTACTTCAAAAATCAGATTCAAAGATTTGCCCCTCGATACATGGGTTCTGCCCATCAAGACGCCCACGATTTCCTTCGATATCTTTTAGAAGGTTTACATGAGGACCTCAACAAAATTACTGAGAAACCTGAACCGATCTTAACCGAGATTGACGAAAAATTGAGCGATAATGGAAAAACATAAGAGTCTTGGCAGATATCTTTGAATATGAACAACTTCAAGATTGTAGACTATTTCGTTGGTCAATTAAAATCCACTATAAAGGACACACACTGTGGACACTCATTAGTAACCTTTGATCCTTTCTGGGATTTGTCCCTTCCCATACCACAAAGATCTGGCCAAGTGAGTTTGTCACATTGCTTGGATTCTTTCACAAGAGAGAAAACTCTGGATGGAGAAGTATTCAATTTGNCATGAAAACGTATGTATGTGCTATACAGTATTTAATCTATAAGTTGAGTGCATTAAAAGGTAAATATTTCACTCAATGATAAAAATCAGATATATATATATATATTTCTTGTTGAGGCTCTAAAGTTTTCAGTTTTTTCAACCGCGTCATTAGCTGCTTTGTTTTCGATTTTGATGATTTAAATTATATAAGGCGTTTTATTTTCATAAAACATTTCTTTTATTTGCAAAATCACAATATAAAATACATATTCCAGTGAATGTCCTGGAGATTACCATTCAAAAGAAACCAGACAAAATAATGGTGGATTCATCCACTACTTTCAAGTCCTAAGATTCCATGTTTTCTAATTCGTAATTGATAAAAACCGACTCGTGTACATAAGTATTATGAGCAAGTATATCTATGCACTGCTTCTTGGCTTGTATTTGGTACATGGATTCAACCTAATTCGTGACATTACCAGAATGATTTTTTCTTCAAGGAGCATGGCAAATGCTTTGAGGAGTATTGTTGCCGCTGCAGCAAGTGCACTTGATGCAGATGAAGATGGCTTTGAGGAAGTAGTCAATCAAACAAGGAGATGCTTTCGCAGAAATATTGGTACAGTTAGGAGGGGACGAAAATCTGTTAAAAAATTCAAAAGAAAAACATTATTATTACGGAGAAGTAATAGTGACTACTGTCCAATAAAAACAGAGTGTAATATGCTCACAGCAAATGCTTTAGGTAAATAAAAATGTATTTATGAGGCATTAATTTTTGAAAAATATGTTGGATTTCTACTTCATGTAAACAATAAAAAAAGTAGACAAATTCAACTGATATAAGTGACAAAATGTGTACATCAACCACAAAGTTTTTTTATACCTATATAGATAACAAAATGTCCATCTGTAGCAGCTGTGTAATTTGATATCAACAGGACTAATATTTTATTACAGTCAATACACTTTTTCTTTCTTAATTTGTACATCAAAATGGAAACTTAAACAAATATATTTCAAAACCTGTGGTAGAAATCTATTGTATCTCGAAGTAGAGTGTGGTAAAATTAAAGATGTAGAAAAACTCAAAGCCTCCCATCCTTCATTCTTTTATAATCAGGATGTTTTGACAAATTTCCTTCATCTCA
>NW_019295056.1:0-16173 GCF_000500325.1 Leptinotarsa decemlineata
ATTTTTGTATTATTCCAAATAAATAATATTATACATACAACGTGCTCATGACACATTTACCAATAATAATTGTACATCCATATTTATTACAGAAGAATATGTACATCGCACATGCTTATAATTATTCTATATATAAGTAGTAGAATAACCTGTTACAGTATTCACGTCATTCAAGAAAAATAGACACTCGGATTAGTGACGGAAATTCCAAACTATTCGAATCAAACGTGTGAAGATCAACAATGGAATAATCCGAATGCCTATTGGAAATAACTCAATAAATAAATAATTATAGGAACATGGGCAGTAAAACTTCATACATCGTTAGAATTTGCATTAAAAACTACATACACACTATCGAACCTATTATCACATAAAAATAAAAAAGTTGTCCAACCATGTCGTTGGCAGGCAGATGCAACTAAATGCAGTATGTATTTTTAGTTATCGTTCAAAGGGAACACCAATAAAGACCCGAGGATGACAACTCATTATTATGACTGAGGTGGTTTTCAAGAATATTCATATCTGCTAGCTTTAAGAACTGAATTCTCTACTAATCTCAATCTACAGTATCCAGCTCTATTAGTGTAAGGCAGATGAAACACATAAAGATTCAAATATTGGTTGCGTTTGATTTAAATGAATCCCAATGAAAATTAGTGCTGTAACATGATCAAAGGGCTATGGGGCGATTCTTAATTTCAAAAAACGGAACGCTAAAATCATAAATGGAACCCTATATCGATATGTCGTTGAATAGAACTAGCCAATACTTGATGAAATTTCATATTAAAACTCATCAATACAGTTTATTGTATGCATTTCAATTTACAGTGGAAATCATACAATGAACTGTATTAATGACTTTTTCAATGGATATGTAGCTCATTTGAAAAGCTTTGAAGAAAGAAACATTTCTGTACAAACTATAGGTCCGTACGACAACCTATTTTCGAATAGAAACGATATCAATTAGTCCAACACAAAATAATTATTTTCTATTGTCACATTTTGTAAATTTTATTTCTTTACGAAATTGTTTTTTCATCCCGATTTGATTTTCTAGCAGTACCGTTGATTCAGTTTTTTATTTGCAGTGACATTGAAAAGGCATTAGTTGATATTGTGATGTGATTCCTTTTGATATGGTTCGCCTGAATGAAGACAATGTAGATCAAGCTAATCGAAATCACCATGAGACAACAAGATTTGCTAATGATATTTTTCCACATAGACCAGTTTCTCCTGTTTACGTGAGAAGTGTTGTGCAAAAATGCACTACAACGTTTAGCTTAAAATATGCTTCAAGATCTTGTCACCCGGCCGTTGAAACCGAAGAGCATCAACTTCGAGTTTTGGAGCCCAAGCTATTAGTGTGCACAACAGCTGCTGATTCAGGTACAGACGAATCAACAGTGCTGAAATTTCAGAACAGCATACAGTTCATCCCTTTGAATCCATGTTATATAAGAACTAAATGAAGATGACCCAGATCGAAGACTGCAGTTTCGTGAAACCATTCAATTGCTACACAACCACACAACTAACTACCATGTTTCACAAATGAAGCAAGCTTTTTCGTAAACGGTTTTGTTAGTAGACACAACTAACAATACTGAAGTGTAAACAATCCTTGATGTGTAAACGTATGTGTCGAAATTATGCGCGATATGGTATTGGGTACTTTTTTATCAACAAAAATCTCACCAGATGCTTAAACTTGCAATTTTTAGAAGCACCATGACACTTGAATTGTAGCTGCTATTGAAATTCGACTACCATCGAATTTTTTAGTAGAATACGGTACTTCCACACTTGTATGTTCCTGTAAGAGGATACCTAGATGAGGGATATCATATTAAATGACCACCAAGGTCCCCCGACCACGCTCCTCTTGACTTTCTCGTGTGAGATTATGTAAAGGAGCGATTATCTTCAACAAAACCATCTTACTTGCAAGAACGACGACAACGAATCACAAATGTGTGTGCTACTATACCACCATGAATTCTAACAAACGAGTAAGGTAGACTCTTCCATTGTTGAGACGTTGGTGGTGTCCATTTTGAACATCTTATAAAATGAAATAATACTCTTTTGCATGACTGGCAGTTATTATTAAACGGGTGACCGTAGAGACCTCTGGTTTATGTATACATGTTGGTTTCTCTAAGGCCTTCAAAATGAGTTACATATCGATATAGGGTTCCACTGAATATTTTGGGGTGCAGCCCTTTGTGCCGCTTATACAGGGGAGAATAAGTGAATGCGTAATGCGTACATATGTAATTGCCAAAATTTTGTATTAATGTTTTCAGTAACTTCGGATATATTAGCCCCTACTATGACTTTTGGGACACCCGGTATGTAATTTATCACCTATTAGCAATAATGGAGAACATATCTTTGTAGATTTCGATTAATCATTTCCTGTTTACATTCAAAAATGATAGAGAAAACTGATACTCATATCTTTGACAGTTCTTGAACTTGATTTTGTCAAAACACTCATAACCAGATAATTATGTTCAAAAAGTCTATTGGAAATATACGATTTCAAAACACTTTAGATGCCTAGAGTTTTCAGGAGTTTCAAAATAAAGGAATGTAATTTTCACGAACGAAATGATTTGGTGTGGATTGCATTATTATCTTCAAAACAATTATCTTTCCAAAAAATAATTAACAATTCTTATTTTTGTGAAAGTTTCTGGGAAACTATTTGGGAATGATGTATAAATATTCCAAATGTAAAAAAATATAAAATATTTTTTTCGGCTTTTCGCATAAAAATATTATGTATATTTTGCTTCTTTCATTCTTTAATAAGATTCTGGAATACATTTATTCAAACATTCTTTCGATTAACGCATCAAACGTTAATATGGATCTGTTAATTCCGCTCTGCAGAAATTATTACAAACGCAGTTTTACAAACGGGCAAGTAGGAACTCTGCTGGGGATTATTTTGAGATTGTGATCAAAATTAGAATTGAGTCACGTTACCAAAACCTAATCAATTATCACCTGTGTTTAAACTCTAGGCCAGATGTTCATAGAGTAAATAATGTAGAAGATAAACCTTTCCAGTTTTATTGCTAATGCTAATGCAAATCTGGTGCATGAACTTCAGGAATGTAATATAAATCATGAATTGGGCTGGGAATTCTGATGGTACTGATATTTCACCGATAGTTAAACTTCTTTCATAGAGTGTGGTCCAAAAGGAGAATTATTGGAAAAATACTGATAATATATACGTCACCACTTTTAAATTCAGTGGACGGTTGCGTTATATTTCTGTTGTGTACCAGCCAAATGGAATAAACTCGATAAAAAAATAAATGGGTACGTGACCAAAAAACATTCTGACACGTCGATAGGTATTTTAGTTGGGTATTTTCTAATGAAAAACCTTTCATACATTTTATACATTGACATTAATGTAGGTTTTGTTCTAAAGAATTCAGAAATTAATGATATACAGGATGTAGTACTAAAAATATTGATAAATATGTTCGGAAGTTCATTCCTCAAAAATTGTATACAAATAAAAAAACTATAAGTTGTACAATCAAATTGAATTATTTAATTGTTTTCCAAAAATATTCCATTCAAGCCAATCCATTCAGTTATATTAACTGGTAATGGCACATTTGATTGAAATACAAAGAATTCAAATCTCAAGGAAACAGGAATATAGCGATAATGAAACAGGAAAGCCAATTTCTCAATCTACAGTGAGGAGAAATCATCAGAAGTTACGTCAGGCGGCATATAAATCAGATAGGACTTCTTTACGAGATGAAACGAAAATAATATGTTGATTGGCATCTATGAACATCTACGCAAACCCACAAAAATTTCATCAGTGAAAGTTGAGTATTGCGTTTTCTGAAGAACTGTCCAAATGGAACACACGAGAGAAATGTAATACAAGAGTCAAGAAATGAACGTATTGATGGAAAAGGAAAATCATCATTTTCCGATGTTTTGATTAGTCTACCTTCAGAGAAAAGAAATTTGATAAGACAGTGTCTTTGTATCGACGCGATGAACTCAAAAACTACCGAACGGATTTTCATACGGTTTTTACCAAAAAACGGAGTGATTTAAAAGAAAGGTTTGTTTCTATGTTTCGTGTAAATTGGTTGAAGTAACCATAACAATTCACTTCAATACCCTTTTTTTTGAAATGATCATGAAATAATCATGAATTCAAAAATAAACCGAACATGCAATATACAGGGGTTCCCTAAAGTTATGGGTCATATAAAAGGGAGTGATATTCTCAATAAATTTTTTGTGGTTTGTTCCGAAAAATCTTAGATTCGAGTCTGTATGATGCTTCATGGGAGAATGTTGAAATTCAGATATTTTGTTCGCGTTATAAATATTTGTCAGTTAGTTTTTGAACTATTTCACTCTTCATATTCCTTTGAAAGGAATTGATAATCGTAGTAACATTAGTTTTTGAAAGAAAATAGTGGAAACTTAATTCAATTGTAAAAATTCAACAACTTCGAAAGGTAGAAAATGAACCCACACTTTATTTAAATTTCTGCATTAAAAAAGTTGGGTCGGTAATTCACAGTTATGTCAATTTGTGTAATGAAGAGCAAGCAAATATCTGATCAATATCAAATGCAAAAACTCCATGAAATATATCATATTCCCAGCTATGCATTTAGCATAGCCGTGTTTAGATCTCATATAAAACATAGATCTTTTCATCTTTCCCAAAATTATTTTGTCTGATATAGGACTGATTGGAGTGACATTTCTCGGGAGAGAAATTATAGTAAGATTTTTTGCAATGAATGAAATCTACCTAGTTCTGTAAAACAAAACCTTTGATCCATTCTGGGACTTATCATCAGTCATACCACAAAATACTAATGAACAGAGACGATTTTATTGTTTAAATTCCTACACAAAAGAATAGACGAAAGGAAATGCATAAAATCTCTATCAATTTCCACGAATTTTACGTACATTTAAAGAGATTTTCTCCCACAGAAAATTTTGAGGTTAATTAAATGTTATACCATCAACTTTCCTCTGATAGGTTTGGACATGAGTAATTATGCAAAAAACAATATACATGACGTCTTGTTATCTTGATAAGTGGAATTTGGAAGCTCTGATGTGAAATAAATCTATTGAATCATAGTCATCTCTCGATGATGCGAATTTGGTTAGCTGAATGCTCATAAAAAATCAACAACGAGGTCTTAACGGCGGTCCGTTAACTGAATTGAAGTCGGCTAAATTTTCAGCTAGACTAACCAAATTTTAAAGAAAATGCAATAACTCGAAGATCATGAAGAAACGAATGGGAAAATATATGTTCCACTGGCACGCGTATGTTCTTGAGTAACCCTGTATCTTGCGAATACAATTTTTCACTGTAAGGACTTTCAAAGAGCTAGCTTATACGTACGATTGAGATCAGATATAAGTGCACTATATTTGAGAAACTAGTTGAGTTTACAAACTCAGATTGATAGTCCCTTTGCAATAAATCGATATAGAAAGTGAACACCAAACAATCACTTCAAGTCTCATAGTTTTAGACGATACATTCACTGGTTTTTCACTTTTCATCTTCTGTCTTGTAGAAAAGAACACCTAACACTTTTGTTGATATCAAGAAATGTATCCATTAATAATGATATCATACCCTCATCTCAACGATTGCACATGTACGTGAACACCTCCAAAACAAGTTTTTCACTGAAATATTTTTTTAAATATCAGTCTTAATATGTACAGGATCTAAAATCATATACCCTCAGTACTTCTGACCCACACAATCCGACTGATAATACGTAGTGGCGGGCGATCTGTAATTAGGAGGACTCGGAGGCACTCCTGTGTGTCGGAATCCTGACAGTTGACAACTGGGAGCTGCACCGTTATCGAATACAAGATCCCTGTAGCCTGTAGCCGATTCTGGTGAGGTTTCTGGGCTGTACCAAGGGCTGTAACGTGGTCCAGCCTCGTCGGCTATGCTGTACTGGTGTTGAGGAGCCGCGCTGGGGCAATAAGAATACATGCCTGCAATAAAGAAAAGATATCATCGAGCTGAGCATTTTGAATCGGGTCCAATGTTTTTAAAATCCCTACTTCCCTACTAATATTATCAATGCGAATGTAAGTTTGTTTGTTACGGTTTCACACAAAAACTACTCCACCGATCATCATGAAATTTTGCACACATATTCTTGAAGTTATCAGAAGTAATATAGGATAATTTTTATTAAAAAAAGAATTATTTTTTATATAAGATAAGAAAATTGTTTGCCAAAAAAATCTTAAAATCTAGCTACTATAACTTCCTATAGTTCTCATATTGATTCATTTCTATTGTACTAATACTTCTTTGATGGCATAAATGCGAGCAAAGCTGCGGGTAAAAACTAGTAGTGAATAAAGCTTTATGAAACATTCAGCAAATCGTCTTTCGAATCAACATTTAGAACTTCAAGGTAATATTCCTGATGGACATTATCTACAAAAACAACTACTCCCCTGGATTATATCCAACACCCTTCATGGTATTAGCCAGGGGAGTAGTTGTTTTCTGATAGGTGTCAGTCCATTCAGCCTACTGTGTAGGTATATTCGAGACTGTCTTGAACCTTCAAATTTTATTTCTTTAGATTTGTTTACTGCCAGTCTTGAAGCATAGCCCACTGACTAATAAGAAAGATTTTCTTCCTTACTCAGAGGAATCGGGCAAATGACGGATATGCAGTTGGTTAGTACCTCGTCCACTAGATAGAGTGACATTTTGTTGTTCGCTCCAACTTAGGAAGGAGAATGAAATACTCTGAAAGAATTCCGATTTTCAATTATAGAGTATCATTGACTTTGGGTCGATGATGGCCACTATCTTGCACTGATGAGTGGCTAATGAGCCCGAAACCGGTCTGCAAGTGTGCCCGTTCCAAAATTGGAGGTCAACTCTTTCAGTTGTATTGCCAATTGCATATGCAGGAAATTTTTTGTGGAGATTCCTGCACTAACGCCTGTCGGATATGATTCAACACCCTTCGTAGTATTAGCCAGGGGTGTAGTTGTTTTCTTATAGGCGTCAGTCCATTAAACCTACTGTGTAGGTATATCCGAGACTGGCTTGAACGTTTAAAGTTCATTTCTTTAGATCTCTTCTAGGGTGTTGAGTAAAATTTTATTAGTTTCCTTTTCACAAATTAGTCCACGAGAAATAAGTAACTATCTTAGAAAATGCAGGCCTGTACCTATTATATGTTCCATGAAAATATCGGAAATTGTGAAATATTTCAAATATCGAATTTCAATCATGATTTGCTGAAATCATTCGAAAACTAAGATAGATTATTTTGATATTATGACTTCTAACCACAGCTGTTTGGAAGCATATTTTATTAGATTTGGAAATAAGTATATAAGCCCGTTGCATCAAAATGAATAATTGAAAGAATATCACCTTAATTTGGTGCTTAAAGTGTATATAATTGTTCAGAAGTGAAAATTTACATTAAAAGGAAAGCAAACCTCTTTTATATAGGTACCTACTGAGGATAGTCTAGTTACATTCCAATTATTTTAATTGAGTGTTCTTTATTTTATCTAGATGAGAAAGTGCTTTCTTTCTTATTCACCCTAGAGAATAGTTGGACTCAACATTCTGTAGGTATAATCACCTTTACTGAAAACTTCATTATTAAAATCGGAAAGTTCTCTTTACTTAATCATTAATTGCTTTTTCATCTGAATATAATGTTGCACAGAGCATTCTCACTACCCTTGTCTGCTAACAATCTAGCAAGGGAAATTGATATAATTACAGTAGGAGATTACAGAGAGGTCATAATGATGGTTTCAACGCAGACACAATCCAGAAATTAGTCAGAAAACAAAGCCGTAAATTCACTTACAGATTAATATACAAAATTGGGAATATACAGAAATATACATAGACATAAACAAAAATCAATTTTTCACAGCCAGTGTGTTTATAATTTATAATTACTGACCTACAATTGTGAAGGCATACCTTTTTTGAAAAATTCAATATATTTAATAGCTATGGTAGATACGTCGAACTAGTTTTTCCTATTCTATTCTTGATATGAAATAGATACTATTTTTTGTCGAATTAACCATTTTTTATAGCAATTTCCATACTTGAGCCTCAATTTGAACTGTACCTTCCACGCTACTTTTTTTGCTTGAGCAGGAAGAATTTGAACGCATTACTGCAGCCAGATATATTCAGCATTTTTTCAATATCAAAATGATGAATTCATAGATAAATTTTATGAATGAATTGATTTTTTATGAATTCCCGACGCCAGTGATGATTTGGCTGCTAGATAAAAACAGCTACAACTAACTTCACATGATGTCAGCAACAGCTTCATTCAGCAATTCTGGTTTGAACGATACATAAAGTTGGGTATCATTCGCGTAAGTATGATACTTACAGAGATCGATCTTAGTCAGTATATTTGAGGTATATAAACTAAAAAGCAGAGGCCCAGAGGTAAGGCCATATCTCATATAAAGGTTGAACTTCATTTCGAAGCTAATTTGATGAGGATAATTTAGTTCTAACACGAGCCAATTTAACTTGGTTACGGAGATACAGATCTTTGTAAGTTTTGAGTTGGTATTCTTCCAGATGTTTCACACGTTTTCGCCGAGTTGCTGGGCTATCCAAGAAATTCATCTTCTGGATTTGGTCACCTGATACTTGTATTCGCAATATCATCTGCTTTACCATCTACTCTGGACCAATATGACTTGGTGTCCAGAGAAAAATTATTTCAAAAGATATGATAATAAAAAACGGAAGACTTTCTTAATTTTATCTCTCATAATGAAATATGGTTATGACAGAGGAAGTGAAGGAAGTTTTCCAATTTTTTTTTAATAAATTGCGTAGCGATCTTCCTCAATCTGGAAATATGGGGATTTTGGTTCATTTTACTATATCAAACAATAAAATAGCTTTTGTCAGATATTCGCTCTTGATGCCAAATACCAGTGATGAGATTCCCGTATTACAATTTGGCAGTACCCTCTCTTGTTTGCGATCCATTGGTATATATTAGTTAGTGTATTAGTTAGTAAGTACATTAGTAAGTATTCAAAATTGATAATTTTGTCAATGCCATTTTTGATGTTTCTTCGATACAAGCAATTCAGTTTATTTTACTGATGCAGGCTGAATATCGAATCATTGATTATTGTTCTCCTCACTTACTAATGAAGTTGACAGTGATATTTTCACTATAAAAGGTTTACAAGGCCGCGATATATGTTTCGTGGTTTTGTAAACCTACTTCAAGTAGGACTATTGTCAAGTGTTAAGTCGTACTTCCCTTAAGAACATAGAAAATCAGCGTTTATTGAAGGGCGTGAATGAGATATATGTACACAGTGTTTGTCAGATAAAATACAACAATTCGAAGATGATCAAAGCAGCTTTTAGCAGTGGAAAATCAAATATTATGCCATCAAAGGCGACGAGATCAGTCTCTGAGCAGTTCAATTTCAGAGAACACTGTTGTCTATGTGGAGACGAAATAACTGAAGAGGAAGAAGAAGCCAGAAATACGGAACAATGTCATTACTGCAGAAAAGTTGTCACTCAGTGCAAAAATCTTGAAAGCAACTGAGAAACGTGGTGATGAATGGGCTCTTAAAATAAAAGAGCGTATATCTGAGAACACAGATTCGGTAGCCCTTAATGCAAGACATCATCGGTTTTGCCAAACAAAGTTCTACCAGGCACCACCAACAGGAAAGTCCAGGGAAAATCGTCAGCATCCCACAGTTGATAAGGCCATGGAAAGATTTAATAATTTTTGGAAGAGAACGCTGAAAAGTGTCAGTTCTCTCTAGATGAACTCATGGACCAGATAGAAGGATAACGACCTCAACTACGAACAGTGNAAAACAAATATTTTTTGGCACTATTTTAGTTACAATTGACCAATTTCTTGGTATTTAGGCATGTAACACTATACCTATAGGTACAGTGCATTTCTTTAATGTCCCCTCCCCTTTTATTTTTTGAACGGGTCAACTCAAAAAATTGAAATTTGGGATGATGAAATTAATGCATGAATACTTTATTTTGAAGTGAAATTGACAGATGAATCTTTCAAGATGACGATTGGGCGCCATCTCGGAAAAAAATTAAATGAAAAGAGGGGTCTTGTGACACATCATTTCGAAGCTCCTGACGAATACTTCACAACTCTACTACAAAATGGCAGAACATCAATAACTTCCTGAGACAAACACAATGATATCGATATTTTTAGAAATATTCTTTTTTGTCTGCCATTTGGCAATTCCAACAACCCGATACGGTTTGTTAAGTTATTTTTTGTTCATAAAAACGTCAAAATATGTCAGTGCGATAATGAACATCATTTTTCATTTAGAATATACTCATTTAGTTTTTGGTTTTACTAGTAGAAAGGTACCACGTCAATAATCACTAAAATTGTCAATTCTCGTCCATCATTGAAAGAAAAAATTTAAGCGATTTTTATTTTCGGTGCGACGCGTAAATTTCACAGACCGAAAGGATTTTCAATGAACATTTTCCGAATCGTCCAAATTTGAAGGAACTTGTATCTAAATTCACAACCATCCGTCATCCGTCCATTCCGGAAGAACAGCAAGTGCATATAATTAGTGAGATGGTAGTAAATCCTGAACAGTCTACTTATTCCGTCGCGCATGTGAGGTGTCTCCTTCTACTGTGTGGAGACTTTTGAAGAGGAATAGGTATCATACATACAAAATTAAAATGGTTCACTAATTAACAGAAGATGATCCTGATCGAAAAACATGACGGAAACCATTGCAAGGCATCCTACCTATCTCCAGAATATTTGTTTTAGTGACAAATGTACATTTTTTCAAAAGGAAATGGTCACAGACAAAATTGCCGTTATTAGAGTGACACCAACCCGCACTTCGGGAAACACATACCCAATATCCAGAAAAAATTAACTTTTGGGCAGGAACATTGGTAAACCATATTGCAGGACCTCTATTTATTGATCAAAATTAAACAGGGGAACTGTATTTGGATATGCTGGAAACTACTGTTGACCCTCTCATCACTGAAATCTTCGAAGCGAATCCTAAGGAAGAATGGAAAGTTGTGGGAGCTAGAAAGAAGAGAGATACAGCCATAGTTGGTACCAAGAGTAATGCTGACTGTATCCTTAAAGTGGCTTCCAAAAAAACTCACTTGCATGTATGTAAGCTAGATCCAAACATGACTGTTGACGATGTTACCGCCTTTTCAAAGCCAATTTTTCCTGAAGTTGTTGCTGAAAAAATAGTAGCAAAATACCCACACACACATTATTTCATCTTTTAAGATTATAAATGATTCAAATGAGTCAAGTGCAATGAATCCTACTCTATGGCCAGAGGGGGCTGAAATAAACCATTTTTTATATCGACACCTCACACAGAAAAAACAATACCAGCACAGGGGATACCCAAAAACTCGTTGGAGGGCTCAAGAGACAAGACGAGTTCAGATGAACTAAACATGGGACAACACCCAGTTGTAAACTTGGATGCGCATGCACTTCCAGGTGACGAAAAAGAAATTAATTTTTTTATATTAACATACAATGTGTTGGAAATAAGGTAAACTTATAAGGTAAACTTCTTATGCTTTGCGTCAATTGAAATATCAGCTGTCCTTTGATTATTTAAAAATAGCGTACTTTGCTATGTTCCACGGTATAATGACTTATGGTTTGATTATTTGGGGAAGTGCGACTCATGCCAATCAAATATTCATAAAAGAATTTTTGCTTCATGGAAGTGCTTGTGTGTGTGAGTATTGATTTTTTATTTTTTTTTATAGCATTTGTTTTGTTTTGTGTTTAATGACAAATGTAGACATGTTTTTATTGTATACACGAATAAATATATCTATATATCTATCTATAATGAATTCGATATGGATATTGTATTCCAACAAGATGGAGCACCACCATATTACTCCGGACAAGTAAGAATCTATTTGGATACTACTTCTTCCGGTCGTTGGATTGGCCGTCAAGGTCCTACAGAATGGCCAGCCAACTCACCACATTTAACACCTTTGGACTTTTTTTATGGAGCTATTTGAAGCAAAAGGTGTATGAAACTGAGCCTGCTTCAATATTGGATCGGCAGAGATTAATAAATATTTGTAGAGGTATTAACGTTACTGTAACGTTTTTGTGAAACTGTCTAGTGAAAATCACACAATAAAGTGTTTTTAGAATACGTCAACGTTACTGTGTTCGAAAATGTTCGGCGTGAAATATCGGATATGCTGTTCATATGTCAAGAAATTCAAGGCAACCATTTCGTACATCTTCTGAACTGACCTCAAGCTTATTACCTCATATTATGTAGTAAAATGTCAATGTATTCAGGCAATTATTGAAAGTTCCGCCATTCTGTAGTTTGATGATATTGAGATTATATTCCAGGAAAACAGTCAAAAACGTTAACTTCTGAAAAAATTCAACAATTTTTAAAAGATACACCTGATGATAAGTATTTGCTGATCTGAAAATTATTAAATTGTTATCGAAAAATGACTGGTTTTGATTTCAGGCTGCTTTAGCTATTGGCCTTACAGGGTCATGCCGTTGTGATGAACATGGAAGATCTTAATTCGGCCCTTTTAATAAAATTACCCGATACTGAATCCCAGGTTCCTAGAAATTTCACAGTCACAGGAGAATTCTACCAAATTTACAAAAAATAAGTGAGGCTTCGACCATGCACAAATGAAACACGTTGTTTTTTTATCACAAAAATAGCAAATGTACGAAACAGCCTGTGGGGATAAATAAATTTGGCACCGTGGCGAAAGAAATAGCGAAATTTTTGCAATTACCGCACCCTGATTTATATACTGGCCACTGTTTCCGAAGGTCATCTGCGATTATTTTAGTTAATGCAGGGGCAGATCTTTTAACTTTAAAACGCCATGGGGATTGGAAATCCAGTAATATCGCTGAATCTTGCATCGACAACTCCATAGCTAACAAAATGAAAATTTCAAAAAGTATAGTAGAATCCATTCAGCCTCCAGCGCCATTAGAAATTGAACACAGCAATGCTGTGGAAGCTCAGTACGTTTCCACACCAACTTGAACTTCGACCGCAGCTAATATTTCAATTACCGAAATCACGTTGAAACAAAACGACCTACCAGGAATTACTTTATAAAATTGTTCAAATACAACTGTCAATTACTATTTTGAATAAAATATAAAAATGAGTCAATGACATACAAGTACTATTATATATGTATTTTAATTTTCAATACCGTAGAAAAATTACAGTGTACAATGTTTGAGAAAATGATAAATTTCTAACTCGCTTGATTTGCGGTACTCGCCTTCGATTTGCGCCAACAAACTTCTGCGCTCGTGAGAAATATGTCGTTTTTCTCACTTTTTGTACAATATACTATTTTCTCAAAGCAGTAGATTCATTCATTTATAGAGTTGTCTGATATAATCAGCATCAAGGCAAAATTTGATCATAGTTATTACATATAATGGCTACCTTAGTATTTTAGATAATCATATCAAGCAACACTTCGAATTTCAAAGCAGTTCAAAGTATTACGATAAATGCCAGTTCCATACAGAGTAGATGGGTACTGAAAAACTTACCACCAGAAGAGTGCAATCTCGCCGAATTCGAATAACTGATGGCTTGATCCCTGCTCGTCATCAAACTGTCAACACTAAAAGCAGCGGCGGTATCCATCGCTTGCAGAGACGCAGTCACGTCACTCATCATATGTTCTTGATGTACGATAACGGATTTTGGATCCCCATATTTGGAGCTCATACAATGACTCATTTCTGTGTTCGGCTCCCGTTTCGGTTTGCATTCTAATTTACTTTTGACGTCTTCCAAGGGCTTCTCATCTCGTTTGGCCATGGATGTCGGGGAGTCGGACTGATGCTGCTGTCTTTTGATCTGTTCTTCTTTCTCTCTAAGAGCGTCCTTTTTCTTAAAGCGCCTCCTTCGCCTCAAATATGAACCGTTGTCGAACATGTTGTACGAGTCAGGATCCAATGTCCAGTAGCTTCCTTTTCCGGGCTTCTTGTCGTCGCGAGGAACTTTCACAAAACACTCGTTAAGGCTGAGGTTGTGTCTGATCGAGTTTTGCCACCCTTGTTTGTTTTCCCGGTAGTAAGGAAACCTCTCCATGATGAACTGGTAAATGCCGTTGAGGGTGATTTTTTTATCTTGCGCGTTCTGAATTGCCATGGCAATCAGAGCTATATACGAGTAAGGAGGCTTGACCATATCTTTGGTGGTGCTGAGTGGGTGCTGTTGGTGATGCCAAGCGGCTGCTGCATACCCATATCGGGAATACTGTTCGTACGCGTAAGGGTTCGTTGCTGTAACCGCAGCAGCCGCTGCTGCTGAGGAATACCCGGCTCCATACCGGTTGTAAGGCGTTTGAGGATCCGTGAAAATAGTGTGCATGTTGTAAGTGCCCGGCACCATTCGTTATACAAACAAAACGGAGAAAGATAACAAACAAAAATCAAAAGTTCGAACTGGTAATCGAAAAGCGTCGGAGTTTTCTAAAACGAAAACACCACTGTTATTTTAGCAGTATGGTACGTTTCGTGTTTTCATTCCAATCAATCTTCCGAAAACAAGTTTGCGCTCACTTAATATTATGATACACAACATAGGGCAGTTTACACAGAGATTAAGTAAAAACAGAGTATGTTGCTTCTTGCCGGGACACAATGTTACTAGTGAAAACAGACCGGCTAGGGCAGGGAGCCGCTTCAATTAGGGACGGACTGCGCGCTCTGGGAACCGTCGACACTCCTCCGCCACTGCAGCCAATGGAGGACCGCACGGAAGCTGACCCCGCCCCAAATCAATCAGGCACCATTACGGCAAAGCTTTGTCAGAGCTGCTGACAGCAAATGCGCACGCCTATCACCTAATTTTTTCGCGTGAAAACGCGAAAGGCAAAAAGATTGCCTTGCGACTCAAAATATAATATAAACAAACCCCTTCGAAATTATCAAGGATGGCCTTTAGTTTATTTTTGCGAACACAAATACCGACAAAAGTTTGTGTACCTTGGCAAGCTCCGAGGAGAACGGACGCGCGCCAGAGAAAACAATCGACGGTAGGTATTCAGATTAACACTGGCAAACTTTGATAGTAGTTCGCGGTTCAGGTAGAAATTACCTCAGTTTACAGTTATCCCGATGATCGGAATAAGTTATTGTTAGTTAGGTTAGTTTCACTGAAACCTTCCTGCGTGAGAGTTTAGTGTAACTAAAATAATGTGAAAACTAGGAAATAAGGAACGGAATCTGTCAAACTATGTCCCAATCAGAAAAGGTGAGTTTTAAGTGTCTCAAAAATCACTGGCATTTTTTCAAGATAGATATATACAATATGACTAAGCATAAATAAGAACCCTTAACTAGTTCAGTGATCTAATGATTTTTCTAAAGAAGGGTAAGCTGGGTAACAAGATCAACTTTTTCTTACAGAAAAACAATGATTTATTTGCCGACGTTTCGAATTGATATAAATTTTTTCTTCAGGGTGGAAAGTAGTTTCTTCGTGTTGACAATATTACTATTTCAAAAACCATCAGACATATTAGATACATATGAAGAAAAAAAACATTGCAACAGACAAACTTTCGAGACAACACCAGCGGCGGCTCGTCAGAGGAGGCAAGGGAGGCTTAACCTCCCCATAAAATTTGAGGGTATTCATCGCAATAAATCAAAAGATATTGACAAATAATTATGATTATTTTTTCCTAAAAATGCTTGAGTATCATTACTTTACCATTAATTTTTAATATAAATACATAATATGCCCGAAAAAACACTATCACTCATTACGTAGTACGTATCACACTGTGTCCTGCATCAACAAAACTCAAACGCACCGCCCATGAACGAATAACGAATAAACCATCAACCCAAAATAATAAATGCCATACGTTGCAAGGGAGCCAAGCCTCCGACCGCTTTAAAAAACACAAGCTTCGCGAGACCGATCCAACCAGCGACATACGTCCCGATTTGTAATTTCAGTTGCAGAAATTATAGCGTTAGAGGAGGC